>JAVQJD010067436.1:0-29182 GCA_036023655.1 Nannoperca australis
TGAGACGTCCTGTTGTTTTCAATCATGGTTCTATGCACTTGATGTAAAGCTCTTATTTTGGAAGTCGCTTTGGATAAAAGCGTCTGCTAAATGCCTAAATGTAAATGTAAATGTAAACATTTAGAGTAATATTTCTGTTATTCCAAATGTGGTACTGGTATTTCAGTTTACACATTCAGGGTGCCCACATACTTTTGGTTGTGTAGTGTATGTTGTGATATGATACTTGCTGTTTTACTTGTTTTCATTTGCTTCCACTTATTTCACTTCAGGAAATTGCACACAATTTCACAACCAGACCTAAAAACAACAACAACAACAACAATAATAATAATAATAATAATAATATAACATGACTGCTGAAGTAATAATGCACTGACAGCCAGTTCAAATTCTAGACACTTTCAAGCTCTCTGGCTAATAATGGCAAGAAATGTTATTGGATGTAATCCTACCATTACAAAAAACAAACACGCAAATAGTAAAAAAAAAAAAAAAGAAGCTCAATCCCTGTTCAATAATGGTGTGTAAGGTAAGATTATTACACTAGTGTTATGTTGATGTCAGTCCTGAATCAGTGGAATCCTAGTCAAGATTTATTTTGGCACTGGATAATGTTTCGTGAGTGTTTAAATTCAAGAAGCTTGTAGTTTATTCATAGCTAACTTTAAATAATTGATTTATCCATTACAGGCTAAAGTAAGCCCAAAAATCATAGAATTATACCCTCCACTAAGTCTTCAAAGCAAAATGAATAATAATTAATTGAGCAGTGAAAAGGACTTTTTGTTCTGGGCAGCTCATGGTACATTTTACGCTATGAGAACATGGCACTACACTCTGCCAAAAAAGCGACTTACATGTCGCATAACTGGAAAGATTTTCTCCCTTTGAACAGAATGTTAATAAGATCTGTATAGAACAAACCTGCTACACAACTCATTCATAAACCCCTGGTAAAGTTTAAATGTGCAACACCATTGTGTTTAAAAACAGCTGTTTTCAACCATTCCTGTGGTTTCAGAACGTTACCATTACACTGACAGGTAACTCAGGGTAGCAGCTTTCTACACATTCTCCACCACTTATATAATTCATATTGTGGCATCTGTATTTACAAAAGTGACCCAAGTCACATCTCTATTGGGTGTTTACAGACCTGCATGAGACCAAAGTCAGGTATCCAGGAGGGGGCGGAGCTCACGATTCAGTACAAACCACTGTGAGAACTTCACAAAGGAAGAAAGGTGTTGCAACATTTATGGCAATACATCATCCGACTGTCCCACCAGTTTTCTGGAGCCCTGAGGGCCTGACCAGCGTATGGGGTTGCTTATCATTAATACCAATATTGGCATTTTATTAAAATGTGGACATTAGCCGATCAGTGTCATCCGCCTCTGATGTAATCTGGTATCGACCTTCAAAATCCCATCAATCATATGCCTCCTATCGTCATGTGCTTAATCCTCCAGCGTTGCATGTCTTTGGTCATGGCTGGTGCAAGGTCAATGGGAGTGCTTTAATGGGGTCCTCCCATCCTCCTCCATTTAATTTCCTATGTCTATGAGAGAGACATGAAAGGAGGACAGGCCAGATCATTTTGGAGAGCTATTCCCTTTCCAGTAATGAGACAGGTCCGGATACAAGGTTAAGTAAAAGAAAAATGAGAAAATCCTGCTCCCTATTCATGCTCATTCACCTTTTCATCAGAGTTCATTTGTAAGAAAAAAAGAAAATTGTTAAGATTGTGGTTGGATGCACGCTGAGAAGCCTGCGAGTAATCAAGGTAAAATCAATAAAAGCTTAATGTTTCCCAAGGAAACTCCAATATCTAATGTGCATTCAATCCCCCCCTCTCCTTTTTTATATTTAAAGGAATGGCTTTACAGAATGACTTTACTCAATCTATCAATCAATAACGAGATGAGACATTTCCTCTATCTGCAAAATGAGGATGAGGGGAGCTTTGACATAAAAGGTTGTGTTACCAAAACAAGTCTGACTGGGATGATGAATCTTACCTCGGAAGTGAATGAAAACCACTTGCCCTTACGTAAGGCTCGTAACCTCTAGCTAGTGGTGTTCCCTTTCTGTTCTTTTGAAAATCTTTAATTCAACCAGAATATGTCAAGACTTTAAAGTACAGTTCCATTGTCATATTTGCCCAAAGGCAACCACCAAGTGCCCCTCCTGTCATCCCAAGTGCAGAGTCAGTTTAAATTAACTTTTGGTTCACTCCTGTGCTCCTCTGCTTGGTCCAAATACCCTGTGGTCAGCCCAAGTACCCTTTCTGTGAGACAACATGCCCAAACTGTCCACAGGACCCTGGACATTGAAGTCTACCTTGTGGTAGACTCAATTGCTCTTCTACTCAGTGCTACTATACATATGACCTTCTGGTCAACCCTACTGCCCCTCTATTTGGGTCACAGGCCCATGTGGTGAGCCCAAGTGCCCTTCTATCAAACTGCCCCTCTGGGCATCCCAAGTGCACTTCTTGTTGGTGCAAATGCCCAAACGCTCTTCACGTCTAAATAACCTCTCTCTAGGTAGTCCACATCAGCTCAGGTACCCTTCTTTCCATCAACCCCTCTGGTCTGCAATAGTGCCCGTCTTGTTGGTACAAATACCCTGTTCTTCAGGTAAATGCCCCTGTGGTCAGCCCTATTGTGCTTCTAGTCAGTCCAATCCCCCTCTAGTCGGACCAGGCATCCTTGCGGTTGTGCCAGATTGGCAGATGGCCCAAGCAATTGACCACAGTGCCTCTCTAGTCAGTCCAGATTCCCCTGTGATCAGCCAAAGTGCCCATCAGATCAGTCCAAATGCACAACTTCTAGTCCTTTTATTGCCCTTCTGTCCCTGCGGACAGCCCAAGCATCCTTCCAGTCAGTTGAAATGCTCCTCGGGTCAGTGTGAGATCCCATGAGGCCCTTTTCTCCTCCTTTGTTCCTACAGAGTCTGTGCACACCACTGTCACACTAACATCAGCTGTGACTGTATGAGTTGGTGTTTGTTGAAAAAGAGCTTTCCTGCTCAGCAAACCTTCCCTGGATAAATAAACCGTAAAGAACAGCCGTTTCAATGGATATCAATCAGCTGTTGTATATCAACATCCCAAACTACTTGTAATATCTCCAAACCATCTTCAAGGCCAGAAAATGTAGTTACAGTACCAGTGTCATAAAGCCCACCTCAGCTCCCTCTCCCTCCGGACAACGCCATCAGTTCAGCTTGATCCATGAATTGTTTTCTGCTTCACAGTTAATGAGCCAGCAGTCTGGCAACAAGGAATCGACTCATCCTCATACTCTCCTATGGATTTCACCATCACAGACATTACAGATGGTTGACTCCTGATCATTTTTGTCATTGATTTTCTTCCACAAGGCCAAATGTGGCACAACAACAACACAGGAGGAATGACCACATAAATCTGCCGTGATACATGCAGCATGCAGGAGCTTCAGCTCTGCAAAATGTACTCAGTCTGCACCAAAAACCTAGACGAACGATCAGGAGGTCAAAGGTCATCCTGAAACCTGAAACAAAGAAACGTGAAGATTAGGCAAATCACAATGATAATAGACTGAAAAAGGATGGTGTGGTTTCAGATGATACAGTAAGGTTTCATTCTCTGTGCCCTTTTGGAGTGTTTTTGTTTCTGGTTGTATTTATATAGTTTATATATATTCTACATTTAGTGCACCATTTTGAAAAAAAATGTAATAAGTCAGGAATTTCGAATACATAACTGAATAATCATACGTGTATAATTTCAACAGTAAACAAATGCAAAAGAAGATGCAGATGTAGATCTCCTCCGCTCCTTTCTGACTCCTACAAGGACAAACATTAATCTCCTCCTCTCACACGTGAAAGAAGAGCATTTATTATACTGAATAGCACATTTCAAGTGCTTTATGTTAAAATGTGCACAACAAAAAGCAATATGCAAACAGAATACAGGATAATAATAAAAAAGCAACAACAGCAAAAAGAAAAACATTAGAAGCAGCAGAGCAGAGATAGAGTCAGCAATAGTTTGTGTGGGAGGGAGAGGTAAGGAGTTGTGGGTTTACAGCCACTCTTCTCTGAAGTGGAAATTTCCCTGGAGGAAATCAGCGCGACAGTAGAAACCATTTATGTGTGCAGACCTCCCTGTTGCAAAAAAATTATCCTGTACAAACCCCCACACCTCCGGGAGCTACCTTGACCTTCACCACGCTCTACCTGTTGTAAAAGCCTCTCAATTTGCAGCCCATCTTGTGCTGGATATAAAAGTGGAGCGAGTTCGAGCATCGGAGAGTAACGTGCACTGACAGATCCATGAATTCCAATGAAAAACAAAGGGACACAAGCAAAACACCAGCATCCAGTTTACTTTACTGGTGAACTCAATGCTTCAAGAACAAAATAAGTCTGACTGTCCGACCTGCAGGGCTTTGCAATGTCACTGTACCAGTACTGCAGAAAAGTGTGTGTTAATTCATTACAATTCTACAAATGTAATTTAGATCGTTCTCTGTCCCTGTGGCATCTGATAATAAAAGCTTTCAACGTGTGTTTGGATGCTTTGGGTGAAAGGTGTATTTTATGTTTGGCTGTTTCTTGTTGTAACGTGGGTTACAGTAGGAGGGCTGCTCTTTCTTTACGAACGGAGGAGGATCTCACTCTCGCAGTGCTGTGACAGATATAAAATAAAAGGCTGCACTAAAACCACAGAACTGAGATTTGTGTGTTTTTTAAGTGCAGCCATTCTAGTTCACAAGACTTACTGTACATCTGGGGCCTAATGTTATCATCATATTACATAGTTTCTCTTTTTAAATGAAAGATTAACTCCCAGTTAACAATGTAGGAATGTTTATTCGTCATTCTTTTCTTTTTTACAGCAGAAATGTGTGCAGAGCATGAATTGTCTGCTGGAGTATTTACATATAAAGACAAAAATCTTAAAAAGTGCCTCTGGTTGACTTTGAGCATCAAGTCATCCAAAAAACCTTTAAATTTAAAGCTTAGCATTCTGGTTTTTATAAGCAGTCATTTAACCCACAAGTGGATGGTTCAGACACCTTCTGGAGATTTCTAATCATCTGCTGCCCCACTCCTCTATCAGCGTGCCCGTCTCACACTTAACTTAACATTTAGTTGACAACCCAAACGTGAGTAATGGGTTTGTTTTCTGATGGAGAGAGAGTTCCTGTGATCCTCTCTCAGTGGTCAACAGACAGATAAGGCAAACAGACAGCTCAATGAGCAGAACAATAAGAGTTCAAGCAGCCGTTTCCCCCAGCAGGACGATAAGGTGGCGGCTGGACGAGCAAACAACACACAACCAGGGAGACAGAGTGGACAATCTTTAGATTGGGAAATGGGGAAAATGGCATTTTATCTCCATCTAGTGAGGCTGACACTTTAATAGATCTCTCACAGGAAGCAGCAGCATGATGGGGTGTGTGTGTGTGTGTGTGAGACAACAGCTGACTGTGTACTGACACTTTGCCCCTTGCTGCACCTTCAGTCCCACAGGTCTCTCATTTGACCCTCATTCATTCCCTCTTTGCGCGCCCTCTTGACTCCGTTCCACTAACTCAGTTTTTATCTATTATTTAAAAAAATATCTATTTTTTGCAGAGTTTGTGGAAAACATCTCAAAGTCACCAGGTGACAAGATTAAAAGTTTCTTCACATCAGATCACAGCCCTCACTTTTAGACACTAAAGACCACACTTTTATACAACATAATTCAAATACTCACCTGCGATCGACGGTATTTTAAGGTGGTATCTATAGTCATCAAGCAGCCCACATGAGAAGCGGTTAGTTAACACGACCTCAACAACAAACAGTTATGGCATGTTCAGAAACATGTTCAGGAACATGTTCATGTTCAGAAACATGTTCAGGAACACGTTCATGTTCAGGAACTTTGTGAGTTCTGGGATTTAGTCCTGTTTTCTTCCACTATTGTAAATTCAGATGTATGAAGATTGAAAAAAAGGCAGTTTTCCATGAAATGGCTCAACAAGCAGGCAACATGTACTATTTCATAAAGCTATATTTGGATTTCTCTGTATTATTATGTAGTATATAAAGTATATAAAATATGTATGAATTGGTTGTTGACATGAGATTATATTAATTGGTTCACTTTACTTTTGTAAAACTTGTTTGCAGCTTCATTTCAAATGTAGTCGCAGCTTCTGGATGGATCGTTGGTATCAGTTTGTCTCTGTAGCCGCTGAGGGCTGGACATAGTAGTATGGATGACACATTGATTCATTCATATGTGTACAGATGATTAGAATAGTCTGCCATACTGTATATATATCAAACATATAATAGAAAAGGTTTAACTGGAGAAGTTAAAGTCAGGAAGAAATTGAAAGTTTAAACACTGATAAACCAAAACTTGAATTGCTGATGATGTTTCCTTTATTTATTAGTTTTTAATGCTTCATTTAAAATCTTCTTTCATGAATCAATCTATCAGTTAAATGTGAATTTATTATGATTAAACGCTATAAAAGTCTACTGGCTGTAAATGATTCCAGTAGCAGACGTTTTAAATGGAGACGTGAAGCGACGTGAAACACCGGAGCGTCACGCAGGTTGGGACAGGTGGTAAACGCTCGGAAACATTCGATCTGGACGTTAACTCTAATGACTGGACGCCTCGTTCCCCTGCACCACCGCTTTGACTCTGTGATGAAGCCGTGGGTCCTTCTGTTCACTTGCAGACACTTTGTTTGCTATTCATCAGTGTCCAAGATTCGGGAAAACTTTTCTGAGTGGCTGCCAACATGGCACCATCTGTCTCCACCTGTCCGACGCTGGAGGTGCCGCATGAGAAATCGATGTGAGGAGGAGACGGAGAAAGGTGCAGGCTAACAACAACAGACAACAACAGGACAACGGTACAAACATGCGCTCCAGCATGAATCAGGCAGTCGTCCCCCGGGTTAATCAGCTGGCTTGATCTTTGCCGGTGGCGTCTCCGTCTCCCTGAGACGCTCTCCGGCGTCCGAGACGTGGGAGAAGAAACAAAGAAATGACTCCAGAAACAGAACGAATGTTCCTTGATACGTATCTGAGAACAGATGTTTGAAGCTACAGAAGCTTGTGCCCTGCTGAGCATCTGCCTTTGCAAATTGATTACCCAGGGGGGAGGCCAGACTCACTAACCACAGCTGCTGCTTTGATTACAAGTTGAATGCAATCGCACAGGTCCCACTCTGAACTGGGACCAGCGTTATGTTTCTATGGAGGACAGACACAGTTGTTGAGAGCTGATCAGACTAAGAGTGGACTGAGTCTGTTGCAGCTTGAGCCAGTTGTTGAGGTAAAATCATGTTTTATCTGATTAAACGTGGTGGTAGTTGCTCTCCATGAGTTCAGGATCCCTGTGACTGAAGTTACACATTTAGTTACACAAGTTCAGAGCGACAACGTAGAGACAGACAGCGTGATGACATTATTGTTGCAGCACTTCACTCTCTGCAGAGCTCACAGTCACTTCCAGTCATTTAAATGAGCCTTTTAAACAAAATGTCATCCGGATTCTCATGCAACCTGGTTGTTAATAATTAGTAGTGTTACTGTGTGCAGGCAGCTCGAGGACTTTGTTTAACCTCATGGTCGGTAGTTTGTGTGCAGAAAATGTCATCTGAGAGCACACATGAATAATGAGTCAGCTTCTTTCTCTGACCTTCAGGATGATGCAGGCGATTCCTGCCAGATATGACTTTATCCTGAGAGTGCAAATAATTTACTCAACAATGCAAACCTTACTTTGTATTTATAGACAACTTCCCGTTGGAGGAGCTGAAGTTTGCTGCACTCATTAAAGGAAAGTGAAACATCTCAGAGCAGGAAATTGGTCTCTGGTTAATCTTCATGGACCAATGAGAGGATCCTTCTTCCTGCAGATAATTAACTCAGACACTTTTAAAGGAAACAACAATGGACCTTTGAGTGTTTCCTGACCAAACATCGATCTCTGTTTTCACAGCGACTCTTTAGTTCCCTTCGCCCTCACGAGCAGCTTCACTTGCACTTCAACACTTTAATCAAGTGCTTGAGCAACCTGGAGGTCCTGAGCCCCCCCCCGACCTCCTCCTCCTCGTCATCCGGGAAACAATTTCCTCCAAAACATCTGACAAAGCAAATTACAAGTGAGAGAAACAGCTCCATCACTTTCAGCCTTTCTAACTGTGACGTCTGGCTGTACATTTCAACCTGCCCTCCTTTAATCAGTCTGATTACGATGATGAACAGATTTTGACATGACCCTGAATGACATCATCAACGCGCTGCAGTGGAGGATTCTGTGTGGATCCTTCAAAAGTGTTTCATTGAGCTTCCACGAGAAAGACTCATCAATGGTTTCACATACTCTGCAGCATGTCATGAATCATGTCATGAACACCATCGTCCATCACCTCAGGATTGACCTGCCTGCCCGTAACTAAGCACGACGCCAGCGTGACGTGAACTCTTACCAACCTGAGACGAGGCCGGCTGGTTTGGGTGGTCGTGTAGGAGGCCGGCGCTACTTCACTCCCCAGAAAACAACAGACAAATGATATCGATCCAGTGTAATTCCTGGAATGAACCTGGGGTTGAAAGATTTGGAGCAAGGTGGAGAAGCTGGAGAAGGAAGAAGAGGAGGAGGAGGATGAAGACAAGTAAGCAGAGAAGTGAAAAAAACTAACTAATGGGCAATAAAACTGTGTCTTTCTCTGCTCTCGTGGAAAGATCTTTTTTTTTGCCACTTTATGTGACGCAATAAAGCGGACAGATGAGAGGGCGAAAGAAGGAACGGCCATTTTATCAGCTGGAAATGAGTCTGTCTCTTTGCGCCCCAAAGACATTAGTTTTATTCTGGTCACGTTGCACTTCCCAGAAGCAGCGTGCTCGTTCAGCCCTCCTCCTCAGATTTACACACTCAGTCTGCGGGTTTATTTCATGACTTACCTGCAGATGAAACAGTCTCCTTCAATCTGCAGAATCTTCAAATGGGCTTCAAACCATTTCCTTTCTATGCAAAAGTAGACAACACTCATATACACCATGAAACTGGCTGTGGAAGCAGCACAAGGCTTAAAACTCATCTCTGGGTAACTGAGAATTAAGACTCTGGGGCACATCAGCACATTTCTTTTATTAGAATAAACTGCATAATTAATCAATCCATGCTGAAACATCTTTGCCTGATTTAAATATGGACAAATGAAATTGATATCATTAGTTTTGCAGCCATTTGATTACGAAGATAATAATAATTGACATTATCAGGGTTCATCCTCTAGGAAGCAGGAATGTCTGTACCATGTATACATGACAGCACGCTCCTCGTCCAGCCTTGACACTAAACCATCCCCTCCGTCATGCGTCGACCCTTCGAGGCTGCACACCTGGATGAACAATGACTCTGATGAGGGAGGATGTGTGGAGGCGCCACAATGTGACTAATGAGATTTCCTCGTCATCGAAGGTCATCAATCTGAAATTTAATCTAAGAAACCGACAGTGATAAAAAGACAACAATAATTGCTTCAGCTGCAACGTTCAGGAACGTATCAGCCTGCTCACATGCATCTCACGGGGCCACATTTGCATTTCTTCAAGGATGTTTTCTCCATAATCAAAGCTGTAAAGCCTCAGATCAGTCCAGGCAACAGCGAGCTGGCACACAATGAGTGGACAAAGTCCCAGTCTGCAGCAGAGTCCCAGGGTTAACAAACAGATCCTTCATTACAGCCAAAACCATCTTCTTCTCCCACACAATTAGTGGCAGAGCTCCCAGCAGAGCCCCGGCTGCTTCCTGCTGCTGCGGGGTCTCCAGGCGCCAGGCGAGGGGGGTTTCCAGGTCCCACCAGGGTCCCCAAACTCATGAAGAAGAAATCTGTGGATTGAGATTTTCAAGGACTTTCCAAAACATTAGATTCAATACAAAACGTTTGTATTTGAATTATCAGTCTTGTCTTGTTCTCTTCTTGTGAACTTTCTGCAGCTCAAATTTGTGACAAACAGTAATTATCTATTAAGTAATATCATATTTAATATGTGATATATATAATATCATCATGTTTTGTGTACTGCTTGCATGTGTTCTACAGGAACTGGACAGAGCACACCAGGTATTTTACACATTTCAAGCTTCATTTTCAAGCTGTTGTTAGTTAACAAGTAACAAGAAGTTCCCTCTTAACGTCACATTTCACCCAAAGTTTCAAAAACACAAAGGTGGTTCTAAAAAGTTTGACATTTCCTCCTGTGATGGAGTCTCAGTCACCTGAAGCAGCAGCAGACTGAATCTTACTTTGTCACCTGTGAGTGAGGGATCACACAACACGATCAAAGCCACTGTTACAGGAGCTCAGAGGATCAATAAGGTACGGTTCATAATAATATTTATGACGACTGAAGCTCCCTCACACCTCCAGACATGTCAAAGCATTATCCCAAAGAGTCAATCTGATCCAGGTGCAGCACTAACTCCATAGGTAGCTTCAAACAGCATGTGCTTCGATTGATTGATTCATTTTCATGTTCAATTTGCACGACTGATCTGAGCCCAGTGGCTTGTTGGGAGGAGATGTTGCTTCACAGGCCAGGCTTGTCCTTCGAGGCTACCCCCCACCCCCCCATCTCCATGTGTGATCACGCCAAGCTCTGCGAGGGAGTGGATGAGGAACACCGACAAGACGTGCAGTAATGTGCTCATCCATAACGTGCCGGGCAACTATCCCATAATTACTGCACACACACATTAGCATTGTATTAGCATTATAGCTCAAAGCTACCTGGTTGAACCAGCGGATGACACCAATCATCGCCTTAATGAATGCCACTTAGCACCGGTGGCTAGTTATCGCACACTGATTAGTCTCCCAGTAAATCAGAGGCGCTCGTCTGTCACAAGGTGCTGCACACGTGTTGTATCAGCATCATAACACAGCAGAGGGTCTGTGCAGGTGCTGCTGGGTAAATACAAACGATAAACTAAAGAAACTGAAGGGTTTCCATATCTGGGGAGAGGTTCAACATAGAGACGTAAAAACAGAACTAGGGTGTAATGTATTCTGTTCTAATCATCAGTTCTAATCAAACAAAGCAGATAATTAGTTACTAATAGCCAAAACATCGGCATTAGTACGCCATACATCCATAAAACAATGTAGTGTCAGTTCAGCATTATAGAAAGTGCAGTCTTACACCCTCAAAATCTGATCAATATGTCGTGTGGAGTGGAAACAGCAAAGGCACCAGCTGTACAGACCACGGGAGTAGCATGCTAGCAACATATGCTAACCTAGTGTGAGTGTGTGTTAGTTTGACAAGTGAGACTCAGAAAACTTTTCCTGCGTTTTAAGTCTTTTTCATGTCTCTCCAAAGACTTTAAAATGTTACACATAAAGTGAGTAAAATACATTTTCCCACAAGGAAGTGAGTCTATAATGTTTGTTGTGGAGTCTTTATGAGTAAATGTACCAACACAACAAGTCAAATCTACTTCATACCTAAAAGCATAAAGTATTCTGAGCTAAAAGAATGTGCGATGTAAAATGTGTGGTTTTGTCAGTGGAGTCTGGCGTCTCTGAGGAGCGTGATAGAACGACTGTCTCTGGTTGCTGTGGCCGAACATGCTCGCTTGTTTTGGTCTGAGATGCTACGATATGTTATCACACATGACATGAGCAGCATGCTATTATGCATTTTAGGCAGTTTAGTCCAGTGGTTCCCAAGTTAGGGGTTGGATGCTAGATCTGAGAGGCCGTGAGATGATTAATCAGAGAGCAATGAAGAAGTGCTACATGCTACATCATCTGTATTCAGTTTTTAGTGTTCCCACCTTCCCAGTTCCACTGTTTCTCTTTTCCCTTTTAACTGACGAGCAAAGACACCAATTAGGAGTCAGCGTGAACAAGAGGAGATAAGAAAGCTCATGTTAAATCGTTCCCACGACCGCTGTGTCTCACACATGCCAAGACGCATTAGCAGAGATTTAACCACACAGTTCCCAGCTTCCCTCGAGGGGATAACAGGAGCGCCGGTCGCCCACCACCAGAACGAAGCAGCCGGCTGCAGCCAGAAGAGAAGGACACGTGTAAATCTCAGGACAGCTTCAGAGGCAGGAGCCACTTTTCAGAGTCTCCGTAAATGCCCGGCCTTAAAAAGAAACACATCCTTTGGTCCTTGGAGAGCTTTTCAGACAAACTGCCTCAGACAAACCGCGAGGGCAGTTGTGTTTATCATGATGGACAAACGCGTGGGTCGTGGCGGAGCAGTGAGCTGTGTGGATGGGATATTAAAGAAATATTTCACCACTTACTTCTTGATGAAGTCCAGTTCAGCCCTCCCCGGGAACACATTTCTGATTTCCTCCTTTTCAGACTGGGTTTTAAAATATTTAGGTTTGTTCAGTAGTTCGTGTTGCACGGTTCTAGCTCCATTCTTATTGTTAGTGCAGCGATATGGAGCCAAGAACCAGCTTGTAAATGTGATTTATGGTCTGATGTAGGTTTTCATCTGGAGCTGTGAAGCAGCCGGGTCACTGCATCATGTCAACACTCAATAAACAGGTGAATAAATGACACAATGACACAATGAAACAGCAGTTATCCAATCAGACGTTAGCAGCTGTAACAAAGCCGTGAAGTCACGATGGAGGCTTGCAACTTCAACATCAATGTTTACTGATTTCTTCTTCCTCCTTGAATCCATCCTTTCTGCTGTGACCTCTCGTAACCTCTTCAAATCCAAAAATCATGCCTCCACCACCTCCACCTCTCCCCCCAGGAGGTGCTCGGGGAGGGGGAGGGTGGAGCTGAGGGTCCTAGGCTGAGTCTGTTAAAGAAGACATTACATACAGTCTGATTCTTCACCTTGAACCCCGTTGTGACAACTGACTCCTGGAGCTAATGTTAGCTTCATTAGCTAGCTGGTTACAAGAGAAACATGGCACCTGGAGCTAACGTTAGCTTCATTAGCTAGCTGGTTACAAGAGAAACATGGCACATGGAGCTAACGTTAGCTTCAATAGTTAGCTGGTTACAAGACATACACGGCACCTGGAGCTAAGGTTAGCTTCATTAGCTCGCTGGTTACAAGACAAACACGGCACCTGGAGCTAAAGTTAGCTTCATTAGTTAGCTGGTTACAAGACAGACACGGCACCTGGAGCTAACGTTAGCTTCATTAGTTAGCTGGTTACAAGACAAACACGGCACCTGGAGCTAACGTTAGCTTCATTAGCCAGCTGGTTACAAGACATACATGGCACCTGGAGACTAATTAGACATCCAAAGCCTGCACCATTAATTTGTACCGTATGCACACGGAGCTTTGGCAGAACTGACCCAGACCAAAGGCAAGGCAGCGAGGTAACACAAATAAGAACGAAGTCTTCTACTCTGCAGTTTATGGGATATAATATTCAGGAAGGATTATAAAGTGCTGGAACAATTAGTCAGTTCATTAATCAACAGAAAATCTACTTTTTCTCTTTTTTCAGCTGCCACTCTGTTGATTATACTTAATTTTCTTCAGTTTAAAATAGATTTTAGGTGCTGGAAACACACAGGAGGACATGCCAGATGTCGAAAAATCAAATCTAGAGATGTAAGAATTGGATTTAGATTAAAAAACCAGCCATTTCATGTGACAACAGAAATAGCAAAGTGGTTGAAGCAGTAATGGCGACTGCATAAAGGGGATTCTGCCCTTGAGCGCCGCCTCCCTTTCTCCCCCTGATTCTGTCTTATAGTCTCACGTCATGCAGCATGGAGGAGCTGAAGAACGGGTTCCTCAGGGGAGTTCTAACGCTTTAACCCTCAGGGGAACCTGGTATTTACAAGAACAAACAACAGCGTCACTGCACAAAGCAGGAAGCAGCAGCAGAGGACGGAGACGTGAGGACAGACGGCTTCAGACAAAAGAGGAGGGGGGGTACAGTATGTCATCAATTCATTTGATCTGCAGCCTGAATTCCAAATGATGCTCCTGCAACATATTGAACGTTGAAGACGGCTTCAATCACTACAAACTGTCCATTCAGACTCCCTGATGTGTGTCTAAACCCAATGATCCCCGGCCAGAAAAACTGTGAAGCGCAGCTAATATGCAAAAACATTTAGGAGAAAAATCAAGTAAAGATGCTGTAAATTATTGAAACATCCAGTTTCTGTCACTCAAAAGGGCCAAAACTACCATGACGCCATCCCTTGTTTCAAAGGAGTCTGATAAAAGGGTTCGTAGGCCGTCTGATGGGTCCAATCGTATCACTGTGAACATCCCTCTGTAACAGATACACCTTTAAAAGCTTAATAAGATCTTAACACAGCTGATTCCTCTCTGTGATGACTAAACAGTCACTAATACGTCTCCATGAGATTCTGCTGCCCTCGTCACAACAGTGATCAATCAATAGACGCTCTGCCAGCAGAGACAGACAGGACCTGAGGCCTTGGATTTGTAGAGGAGGAGGAGGAGGAGGAGGAGAAAGAGGAGGAGATTGGTCACCAGGGGAATGCTGTAAAAGTCACAGATACAGTATCGAACATCTTAAACAGCAGGACAGTTGGGATCAAGCTGCATGATCTCAGGAATCTCCTCAGCTCAGTCGAGCATGTAGGCACGCTCATGCATATATCCAGACCATAATACACCAACACACACACACAAAGAAAACATCTGTGAGGGACGCTGGTGGGTAAACTGAGTCATCGCAGCACTGAAACTGTAAAAATCTGAATGAATGAAAACGAGCACCACCGTAATATACCCATGTAAAGGGTGCAGCCTCTGGAGAGCATGAATGTTCTCAGCAAGTGTGATTACGTTTTGTACAAAGTCGGCATTCTGACTCAAAGGTAAAACATTGTCCACCCACTTCACTTCAGTTCGATTCCAGCCCAGGCCGGGTCCTCCACGCTGTTTCAGGTCTCTCTGAAAATATATTAAATGTTAATAACTTATCATAACTTAATTACACCTCCTTATACGCCATCGCCCGGGGACTAACGCCAGAGCACCGGACTCGTCTGACGGCCGGTTTCATTTTAAAGGACGGATTCAGTTAAACAAAAGACAAAGACTCTAGAGAGCTGAGACTTTGTGTCAGGTGAGCTGCGTCAGACAGGTTCCTCCAGATGCTGACACTCTCTGATCTGATCTGATCTAAACCCGGCTGCTGCAGTGGATCCTGCTGCACGACACAGCAGCCGGGGTTTTTCAGCGACCACCGTGGCCTCGTGTCCAACCTGTCTGCCGTCCCACTGCGGCTGTTCCAGCATCATCACTCTGCAGCCTTTAAGCCGCTGTCACTTTCACCATTTAGCATTCAGACGGCGAGTCCTAATGAGGAGCGTGGAGGTGACCCCCCCCCGCCCCCCCGCACCCACCCCGCTGTCCAGCCACATCAATCCAAAGTTTTGTCACTTAATGCTCAGCGGACGAGTCAGGACGTGGGGGGGGCGGTCACTCAGACTGCAGCGTTACCTTTGACCTTTCTACTGCAGAGGACGCCGGATCTTCCTGGTGGGAAAAACAGGACTTCTTGCACGTTGTGACACAGAACCGTCTCTGAACTCATCACGTGACTTCTGCCTCATCCATAATGAGTGAAACACACCGTGAGTGATGATTAGCAGCCGCCTCTGTTGCCCTCAGGAGGGCAGCTAAATATTAAACAATCACCTCTGACCTCCTGCAGGTGAGGAGACCCGGGAATGTTAACGATGCGGTGTGTGTGTGTGTGTGTGTGTGTGATGGTGTCTTTTTATGGGTGATTAACAGAAGTGTTAACAGTAATTATTAACCACACAGGAGAATTAACTGCATCCTCATGCTGATTAATTCAGGATTTATTTATTCCCCGTCCTTTATGGACTCACTGGTAATTACATTCATACATTTTTTGACCATCGCTCATAAAGTGGAACTATAAGAGGACTAAACACACCACCAGTGCAGATTCTAACCTTTTTAAAGCCATTTAGCAGAGCCTCTTCGTTTAGTTTTGATCCAGAAAGAACAGAAAGGAGAAACAGGAACAAAGACATACAATTAAATACAAAACTCACATATTTGTAGCCTTTGGTGACATGAAGACATGCGACAGGAGGGAACAGCGTTTAATGTTCTGTGTGAGAACAAACAGACGTTTGCATGATTGCAAAATATAAAGAGTAGCAGGAGGATATGAAGCCGTGAATCAGAGCTGCAGACATTTGATTTAACTACCTGATTTGTCTCAATGCTGAATTAAATATGACTGAGTTTTATTATGTTGCCTGTGATTCCACTAAAGGGGACAAGGTGATGAGGATGAGGACGTGGTGAGGAAGACTGTGTTTTGTCCACTACACACAGCGGGCCGGACACCGTCTTCAGGCATACAGGAACAGAATAACACAACGTTCGGTATGGAGGACTGAAACTGCCATAATTAACAATAAATGAATAAATGAGTCAATAAATGAATTGATATTCCATTAAATGCATTCAAAAGGCATTCAATTATTGATAAAATGTAACATGAATAGATATTTCTGTATTTATCTATGTATTATTTTCCGTTTTACATTTCTGTGTGTGCTTGCTGAGGTGCTTCACTATTCAAATGAGGGGACCTGTCCTTCAATATGCATCATGGGGTCGACCTTTGCTATTGGTTGATCACCATCAGAGTGCGTAGATCGACTACATGCCTTGCTCCAACAGCGGTGTCCAGTGTTAAAAGACCAAGAAATGTCAAACGACCAAGAAATGTTCAAATGTGTTATCAATAAATGATAAATGCCTATATTTATTGTTAATACTATTTTTGGTGTATTTAATGGCATATCAATTCATTTATTGACTAATGTATTTATTTATTGTTAATTATGGCAGTTTTGGTCCTCCATATATATGTAGATATATATATCTATATATATATGTCAGCCTCGGTGATTTCTGGGTACATGCGGGCACACGGAGCTCTGCAAGCAGTGGCTTCCCCCACTGGATCCATGTCACCTGAACCTCTGCAGTAAACTAAAATGAAGAGCTCTTGTTGCTCCTCCGTTGTTTTGGCGGTGCGGTGACTTAGTATTGATTATTTATTGGCAGGACACCATGTGGAGAGGTGCATTTGTTTTTACTTAATGACTGTTCACCTTCAGTCCATTAAACAAGATAGAAAACTGTCCACTGGAGACAAATGCTGGAAAGTCGTACGGGTTCACTTTCATTTTGACTTGACATGAGGTTATTGATTTGAACTCAGGCTTTGTTTAAAACTAAACTCTGTTGTTTCTGCGGGACTTTTTCTCTAATGGACTTCAGAAATGAAACAGGAGAGAAAAACAAAGTAACAATGAGCTTTACAGTTTGTTCTTGATCTCTTGATGACAAACGAAGACAGAAACATACAAATTATAACAAGCGTTGTAGAAATGATGCTCTTCGTTTTCCCCCAATGTCCCCTTGTTGCTAAAGACCAGCAGTAACTGTTCTGTAAATTCAATAAGTGGATTAAATGACCGTACTTCATGCTCTGTATTTAGTTTCACTCCTCCAGGTGTTCTTGTCGCTGTCTTCTTTCTTCTTCTTCTTTGAGGCTCATTACCACCACCAACGTGGTAGGAAGTGCTGCAGGGCGTTACATTGCGAGGCAGCCCTGACTTGCTACAGCGCCTTGAACGTACAGCAGAGACACTAAGAGGTAAGTTGGGAATGTCCTTGAATTCAAACGTACTCCTTGAAAAATGCTGGATTTTTTTCAACATAATCTGATGTATCATCATCATATGTGTTTGTCCCCTGGTGTTTATACTAACTATTTAGATGTGGCTTCCAGAGATTTCTGATTTAGGAACCTTGAAAGTGCTTGAATTTTACTGTTAAAAAGCTGTACGCACCTGTATTGTATGCATGAGGTCACCTGCTGGACTGGACTTGTGTTGAGTCTACAGGATGGAGTCCTGTGTGAGCAGAGAGCGTTATGCCCTGAGGCATCGCTGCACGCTGCACATCACGGACCGAGTCTGTCGACCAGACAGGTGTCAGAGCCTCCGGTTCCAGCTGAAGGTTCCTCAGTGAAGCGGTGAAGCTGCCAGCAGACAGCAGCCTCGATGACCCAGCAGCTGTGATACAGAGCTGAGCAGCACGCCGTGCTGTCCTGCAGCCCGTCAGCGCTACCACACAATCTGCACCAAACCCCCATCACCCCGAGAGGAACCCCCGAGAGGACACGTTTCACATCCCAACATTTCACTACATATTGTTGGATAATTGTGCTTGTTTAGCGTCTGAGCTCAAATGACTCCTAAAGGTTCAGAGACATAATACTGAGTGGATTAGGATTAGACCAATGTGGGTTTTTGGAAGCTGATACTGATCCTAAAGTGAAAGTATTTACCATTAACATGCCCCCCCATCCAACAGCAAGCCTGCCAAAAAGTACCAGCATGCAGGGATTAGAGTTTCCCTCAGGATGGAAAGACGTCATGTGACACTGAAACTCTCACGTACAAAAAGTTTCTTTTTTGGTGGATAAGTACTTTTAGTTCAAACGAAGAGCGGATGTGTACGATGGACAGTGTCTGCCGGGTTGTTGGGGTCAGAGACGGACGTCTTCGCCTCCTGAATGGAAACAACAGCTTGTGCTCATCTGCACGTTTAGTGTGATGGTCATAAATCATGCGCTGACACTCTCACCAGGAGCAACACATGCAGAATATTCAACTCCAGCTTCTGTCAATACATCCGAGAGGAAGAGGAGAGAATAACAAAAACACGAGGAAGGATAGAAAAACATTTTACAAGGTCAAAAAGAATACGTTAGAATACGTTACTCTGTGGTTCAGTTACAGCCCAGAATCCACAGAATGATGTCTGTTATGGACACTGAGGTGTTAAAACGCTCACGTGGCTGTTGATGGAATATGTATTGAAATATAACTGAATTGTGATTGTTGTAAAACACAAGTGTAACCATTTAAGTTATCGCCATGAAACATGGTCGTCATGGACGTCTCCTCACGTGTCTCCTGTAGACGGGTCGGGGGGCGAACACCTGTAGCCTCTACTGCCAACTTCTGCCCAAACTGCGACTCTGCAACGAACCCAGGTTTACTCATCCAAACCGGCCTTTTGTGACATTTCAAAAGTTGCTTGAAATCCGCTTGACAGTCGAACGTTACACAACTGTCCAAAAAGTATCGCAACTGCTGAGACAGTTGTGGGAACAGGGACAGACAGCCACCTCCGTCCTGCATGACGATCGGGCTGTCAGAGCCGCTCAGTCAGGGCCTGGCTACCATCCCTAAAATACTGTGACCCTAATCTCTGCCCAAGACTTCTACTAAGCCCTGTTTGTGCTAATGAACCTCACAGCGGCGAGGCACGAGGGAGGGGGGGGAGGAAAAGAGGTCATAGAAAAAAGAGAAGCATCTGTCTGGAATTAAAAGAAAGCCATCTGTCAGTACGAGATGAGACTACACCTGGCTGCTAATGACTTCCAAATGTGCTAAAAACCTCCGGCAAGGAAATATTAAATGTGAATGATGCTGGAAGCTAACAAAGACACTTGGCAGATGAGGAAGATTGCTGCTTTTAACGCCTTTTTTCCATCGCGCTCTGTCTTGCGGGTACTTAGTAACAGTGCCAGTAAACAAGCCCCGCGGCATTGCCTTAATGCCTTCACGTCTTATCTTGTAGCCACCGCCTGAAATGACTCCCATTAGCGCGGCGGTGCCAAGGTGAACACAACCTTTCAGCCGTGATGGTTGTGCAGCACGACAGCCAACAGAGGAAACACGCGACCTGCTAATGAGCGCCCTGAAACGAGACGTCGTGTCCGGTTTCCCTCCGCGTCGTCCGTGACTCTGCTCTGCAGGCGGCTGCTGCTGCTGACACTTTAATAAGGCCAGCTGATAGAGTCGTAATGGCCTCCACCGCCGGGGCGAACCTGTGGGGGCGAGCGGGTCTCAGAGCAGCACCTGAAGAGCAAATAAATGGAGTAATAAAAGCTGCGGGCCAGAATGGACTGGACTGCAGATGGTGCAGCGATACAGTGAGCGTGGTGCCGTCTCCTCACAAGGACTAACCTGGGAGTCATTTTGTGACTGTAGACTTTCCGTAACGGGGCTGGAATTCAACTTTCAGTCTTTATGGGGGAATTGTGGCCTCAGCAGCAAACTGGCAGAGAAAGAAGAGCTCGGCTGTGGGTATGAGCTCCCTCCCTGTCTGCTATCCGCATGTCACCGTTCACACCCGTTTGCAAGGTGCACCGTCATTTAGTTAATAACGTAGGGAACAATGTACAGTTTGAATTATGCAGGACAATTACAAGAAATGTGCTATAAGTAGATATGAAGGTAAATACGGGAGTGTAACAGACAACAGCTGTACGAACGTCATCATTGGATCATTAATGAGTTGAATTCTGCAGATAATCTGATCTAGTTGCCGCTCCACTGAAGAAGAGAGCACGTCTGCCTGCATTTATTGAAATCAAAAATGTCCCCGCAGGAGATCAAATGTCTGCAAAAACAAAGAGCAGCCAGCAGGTGCTCTCTGTGAAAACCACGCAGCAATTAAACACACCGCGAATCAATTAAACTGCTCTGCCCCCAAACAGGCAGACACACCCCACATACATGACAGGGCAGAGGGAAAGCTTGTATGTCAATAAAACAAAAAAGAGAGATGCCAATTACCTGGAGAGCAGATCCAAACACTGCCAGCCATGAGTCTGTGAAAAGGTGCAGAAGTACGACTGAATACGAGATGTGCGACGACGCTCACATTCATGTACTCGATTCCCAGGAGAGACTCTGGAGAAACAGGCCACATTGTGTCATTCAAGAGGTGAAATCATGTTACACTTCTGTATTTAAACACCTCTGGTGTTCACCGACGACTCTGCGCCGCAGTTAATCCGATTTATTGTATCTAAAAAGGAAGATCTGCGTAGTTTCTGCCATCCAGCCGGCTGGTGATGAGACGGATATTTAGCAGATTTGAGGACGTCGCTCGACTCAGGCAGTGGACCGAAACACTGACAGGTCTTTAATCATCTCACTTGTTACAGTTCCTCAGTTAAAGAGGTTAATGGTTTCAGGATATCTCAAAAACTAGGAAACACATCTGAGTGAGAGGAAGCAGAGAGAAGATTTGCTTGCACACGACTTTCTATAACAAAGGTCAGCTGCACTGCTTTGTTTTTTTTCTGCTGAACTTTCAGGAATGACCTGAGCCACACAGATGTGTTCATAGCGGCTCCACTTTACGTAAGAAGATCTCTCTAATTCAGCTTGTAGTCTCAACATGAGACACATGCTGCATGAAGTGCAAAAGATCACGTGGGCATTAATCTGTTGCTAAAACAGCCTCCACTCTCTATTTTTCTGGCTTTCCACCAGATGTTGGAGCTGCAGGGGTCCAAACACTGATGCTGGGTGATATCTTGGGTATTATTGGATGGGGGTCGAGGTCAGGGCTCTCAGCAGGCCATTCGACATCTTCCACAACAAACTAAACCATTTCTTTGTCGTGTAGAAACAGCAGAGGTGATTTTAAATGTCGGAGGCTTGAGTTTGTGCAATGAAGCCAGTAAGCAAGTTTTTATAAATGATAAAAAGCCCATTTCTCTTTAAGTAACTGAGGTTTCATGAAGTTCAGATGAACATAAAGCTTTTATTTTCTTTGCAAATCATTAAAAATCAAACAGAACATCTTAAAGCAGCAAACATCAATTTAAAATGATCAAATCACAGAACGGTCAAAGTATTGTAAACAAAAAGCAGAAACATGGAGGAAATAAAACAAAGAAAAGAAAAAGAAGAATTAAATGGGATTTTGGGGGAAATACTGATTGTCGGTTCAAATGAAATGGCTTTCACATGCAGATGAGTCGAGAAGTTTAAGGGCAAAACAAAATGACTTGGCACATTTTACAATTTCAAAGAAGAATCACCTTAAAAAAAGTCAAATGCTCCTGTTCTGCAGGTGAGGAGGAGAAGAGGGCCGGAGGGCGGGAACGTAAACATACCGATGACTTCTAATGACCATGTTTTAAGACTGAAACAGGTTCCCCGTCCGTCCTGACCTCAGTTAGACTCAGACGGGAGCTCGACTCGTGCAGCACCGGTGAGACCTCGTACGATACAAGCTCCACGAAGCAGAGGCACTTCTACAACATCTCCACGTCTTCCAGGTGCATCTCCTCGAGTCACAGCACGTTACCGTTCAGTTCAAACTGCATTACAGCAGCTGCACAGCCCACTGAACTGCTGGATACCCTCATACTGGACGCGCATTTTAATTGACCACTCCTGTGTGTGTGGGACATGCAGGGACACACACACAATGTTTTCCAAGCAGAGCTGGGCGACGATGGTCATAAATATTAATATTTATTGTTATACGACCTGACGGAGCTTCACCAAGACCAAGAGAAGTCTGGATCAATCTGCCTCAGCTGCTTCAGTTTCTAAATCTCAGTTCAGAAGCCATTTATTGTTTCTTTGACATCTAGTTTGACATCGAGCTATAACGAGATTATAGACGAGTCGGTCTTTTTCTATATCCAGACACCTGACTGTGTTATTGCACTTGCACCGTGGACATTTACCAGTTTAAATCCATATCCATACACCCCGGTATGACCTGACTCTGTGGTGACCTGCTGTTTAATGCAAGTTGTAGCTGTCAATCACATGTTCACCATTTCCTGCTAAACAAACCCATTTTACAGTCGAGTCTGCAGCAAAAGCATCACAATGCTTTGGTATCTACATTTGTGACGGCACTAAATGAAGTGGAAATTCTACACTTTTAATTTGGAGACTTTAATAAAAAACTGGATCCACCAATCGGACGTTTGTATTTTCAGTTAAATCAATCAGCTCCAGCCCTACAGCAACAAACCAACAAACCTGTAGTGGTCTACTGGTTTTATTTGTGTTTAGTTTCCAGGAACAATGCCCTCGTTAGTCTGGATCCTCCACAAACAGCACAATCAAGAGTGTCACCAGTCCACCGTGAGATCTGTGGATTATCTAGAGGGACACGGACACTGTACCAAACTTTTCTTTTGGTACTTATGATGAACAAAGTGTTTCTCTGATAATAATGAGTCCGGCAGGAGATGAAGGTGTCAGGGTAATAATGAAGTCCATCAACAATAGGCACAACTCAGAGAGGAAGCTGCCAAGTGTCCGTGAAATCAGCATTTCTAAAGTTGCAGTACAGTGGGTAGTGCATGAAGCTCTGTAGTCACATTTGGATCACCACCCTTCACTTCAGGCCACTCATGCCTTCCTCATATCCAGAGCTGAAGCACCATAGATCACCATTATCCTGTCAGGTGTTGGGCTGTGTGATAGATACAGTGCGAGGCTGAGAGAGTCATGAATGGCTGCTGAGCAGTAAAAGACGGGAGACATGCCCCGTGTGTGAACTACAGGTGCGAGTGCCGGGTGATAAACAGAGATGGAGCTCTTCCCGGAGGCCTGTTTGTCAGTGGATCTGTCACAGACGGAGGTTCATTGTTCACAAGGAGTGCGAGGAGTTCGGAGGGAGCCGCCAGCTGAGGGATGGATGCAGCCACGAAAGACGGATCGTCCCCGACCCGTTCCTTCTTTTGTTGGTTTCTGATCCAGATTTCATTATCGAGCTGTGTAGATGCCAAGAAGTCTGTATTTGTTGTTGCTGCATATGGTTTTATTGGAAGGTTCTGCCCTAATGCTTCGGTGGATCCCTCGGCACGACTTTTCCGTAACTTTCTGAAACCGAGAAGCCAACTTTATACAAAGTTCGTATGTGTTCATACCGCACTTCATAGGAACTAGTTTGTTTAAAACATACTCAACCCTTTAGATATCTTTTTTTTAAAGTTGTATGAGTGAAAACATCCTTTTAATAAATTACCCTTTTCCATTCCCTTTCATTGTTGTCATGCACTTTTTCGGCTTTTTTGATAGAACAAAAAAAACTAGACGTTTGGTCCCTTTTAAATTTGATAAATTACTCTTAAATTACATTTAATATATGCAAGAACTGTCCCATAAAAAGGCACACTGTCCAACCAGCAGCAAGTAAGGCCTCGTGTACAGGAAGAAAGATACTGGCCAAACAGAGAGAAATATATTCTTCAAATATTCTCATTTCTTGGTGTCCGTCAGGATTATGTTGGCTGTGACAAATATGAGGCAGGAGGCGGCCCAACACAAAACAAACCACACCCAAAAGGCGTGGCGGAAGGGAGACTGGTGCTTATTGACGGCCTCCCGGCCCACCACGGGCTCCAGGTGGCGTCGAGCGAAATACACAAGACAGGCTGGGACAATGTACTGGATTCCTGTGCCAGCGTAGGATCCTGTAATGCCCACCAGGGACTCCAAGTTGTGGGTGCAGAAGGCCACCACGATAGGGGGCACCAGGGTAATGAGGGGAAACACGACGCGGTCCACCACCCACGGGTAGGTGCCGCCGTCCCGGTGGAATAGCGTCTTCCAGTTGTTGCGGAGTGTGACGGCAATGATGGGGAAGTTGGTGCTGATGGTGAAAACTGGGAACAGACCCAGGAAGTAGCGCAGGACTGGAATATCCAGCACGTTGCAGTTGTCCGTGAAGTTCAGGGTGTACATGTCGTGCAGCAGGGCGCTGTCGAAGCAGAAGATGGCGGTGAACGATAGGAGGACGTAGAAGCCCAGGATCAGGGTGTAGTCTGCTAACACCAGGGTGCCCACACGTTTCTTGTCAGAGATGGGTGTCACCAGGGAGGGCAGGGAGTGTTGACACATGAAGGAGTAAACACACACCCCGAACAGGTTGGGCACCCCGGAGAAGGAGGCGACTGGGGGGTGACCCTCGCCGGTGCCTTTACCGATTCGGATGAGAGCCAAGATGATCATCATGGTGAAAGCTGTAAAAACCAAAACACAACAGAGGAGATGGAATTAAGAACACAAAGACACAAACCTGCTGTACATCTAGATGAGCTGAGTGGTACAACATAAAGACTTGTACGGACAGATGCATCCAGTTTGTGTCCTTTGAAAGGTCACACAGGAGACTTCAATGTGTTCAAAAGAGTTTGACTGGGAAAGTTTAGCTGCTTTCCCTGAACTGCGTTATTATGCACCCTCCATGCATGCCAACAAGGCAGAGCTTAGCTGCAGTAGAACTATAATGACTTGACGGGGGGGGGGGATTGCAACAGATCTGGGTCAGCTCAAGTCCAAACCCTGAAAAGATCCTTTTATTTAGCAACTCATTCGTTCCAAAATGTCTCTCTTTATTATTCTACCACTGTAAAAGAAATAAAGCACCCTTGAAGGACACATTGTGTTCATCTAAAAGAGATTGTTGAGGTTGCAGTGGCGTTGTACAGCAGCTGTTGTAGTTTATGTAGAGTTTTTGTACACAATGTTAAAGTAATTGTGATAACTTACAATTGAGCAACAGAAGAGAACATGTCATGAGCATTTAAGGATGCTCCACTATCTGTTTTTAATGGAAGATACCTCATAATCTCCCTTAAGTCCACCTTCGCTTGTTTACTTCTATGTGTGATAAGTCAGGGGACTTATCACTCCTTCATACATCGAATAACCTTGAACAAACGTCAATCTCCACTTTCTGCCACAGTCTACCAATCATTCCCACCAGTCAAGCAGATCTGCCACCGAACTGGAGCTGGAAGCACCAACTGTTCAGCTGCTTGTTGTTCTTCTAGACCTCTCTGACCTCCAGAAGACAACACTCGTCTTCACTTCTGCTTTGATTTGAATGCAGGTTAAAGAAATAATGTGTCGTTAATGTCATTTGTTTGAATCTTTAGCATTCGTCATGATCCACCTCACACTTACACCCTGAACTTCCTTTAATTTTAACCACTTAAACATTTTGACGTGATTGTATTTTGGGGATTTTGGATGCATTTCAGATCACCTTTGTGTGTTTAATGACATTTGCCACACATTGTTTATACTAAATTTCTAAAAACACTCCGGCTACTGCTTTAAAAATAGAAGATAATACACCACATGTGAATAAAGTTCATTCTCACAGTGTGGAAGTGCCTTCCAGCAGTTTGTCTTGGAACTAGGGAACATTTCATGGCCCGGCATAAAGTCACTGCAGCCAGGTGAAGAGAGAAAAGCCTCCCCATGGGTCTCCACCTCCTGCTGTTCACATCGCATCTCCAATTGATTTCTGGAGGTGTCTCTCTGGCACCTAGCATGAGCGTGTCTAAAGGAGACCCCTGAGCGTCGCATGCAGTCCTGTTACGGGCTGAAAGTCATGCTGCCCAGTAAGCCATCTCACCTCCACACACAATCAGCCCCGTGACACCAGGAGTTAGTCATAGCCCTGCGATGGCCAGCAGCCAGCTCCTCCACTTTCATCACCAAGCTGTCCTTTAAACGCGGGGTGACATTTAGGAAGTAACGCTTCTTAACACATATGCAGAAAATGACTCTATGCCATACGCTGCCGTGCACTCTGAGACGTTAATCAGAAATGATCCCTGCTGCCTTTGATGGACAGATTTAAAAAGGGCAAGTACAGCAGGTCCAAGAATTGTGTTGTTTCTGTTTCCAGCAGTGCTGAACAAGGTGGAGGGGAAGTGTGCAAGGTGGAGACTTAAAGCTTCAAACAAGCTCTATTAATCAGGTGCTGCGTGCTCCTGCAGTGGCACTTTAATGTATGTCAGGGGAATCATACTCTTTCCAATTATCAGGGAAGGACTGTACAAAGGGAATGAGAACCCATCAGCGACGGAGGCGTTCAGGATAAGAGGTGAGTGTCTGGAAGAAAGAAAAGCCAACAACAAGAATGGAAGTGTCTGAAGTGAAGAAGAAGAGAGTACTTAACAGAGATAGTCTATATATATAACCGCACCTTGAAAATACCTGACAACAAGCATGTGTCACTGATTCCAACCACCCAACAGTAGATCAATGAGGCAGCACCAACCTTCAACACAGGGGTGTGTGGCGGTAAAGTTAACTTCCTGCCTCCTTGCCCATTTTAAATGTCCATATAGCCCAACACACAACACAGCTGTTCAAATGTGTCTTCATGAGGACTTCACGATCATAAAGTGGTGTAATTTGACAAATGACGGGTAGCATTTATGATCAAATAGCACAACGAGCATAAACAAAGGTTACTCTGAAGTGGGAAGGGGGCAAACCAAAACCAGGTTTCAAGGAAAAAGGAAGACGCAGATGCTAAATGAGTAGTTCGTTCATGGGTTTTGGACATAAATCTACGAAAGGGAATCTACGGGCCACTGAAAAACCATGAGTACATTCCTCACCTTTGTTTCACACTTTCCATACACATTGATGCAAGCGCTCACACATCTGTGGTCCAAGTCTGTAAACCTGTTGCACAACTGTTCAATATTTAATGCATTTTTGGCTCACGTCCAATGTAATCTCCGGCTGTGGGGAAAACTCTGCGAGATGCAATCCTCGCCACTCCGACCTTAACCCTCCTTAAACAGAGAGATCAAATAGCTGGGCAACAGACCAACCTTCAAGGACACGGATGTACCTTGTTACACTGGAAAACCCCACATTTAAACCTGAGAATGTGTTTCTTAAAAGATTATCCACCACTCGATTAGTCACTGCAGCTCTACGTAGGTGTCATATCGGTGTCTTTTGGAGGCCATAAGTGAAAGTCTCCCAAAAAACACCTTTAATGTGTGAAAGAACCATCACTACAACCCATCTGCCTGCTTCCGTCGCTCCTTCTGTCTTCTTTCTCCTTCAAACTCTCAGCTTCTTGCACACGAGGGAGAAAAAAGGTGCAGGACAGGAAACAAGCATGGGGCATTTAATTAAGAGTGCCTCAGGGTGGCTGGACACTAATACACTAACTAAAGCACCTTTTTGCAAAGCCAGCCAAGATTAAGATGCTGCAAGAGAGCCAGTGGGAAAGGACATAGAGGCTGGTCGTACTGGTAAGCTCCCAGTTAAATGTGAATGATGGTTAATGACTAAATAATATCCCCAAAAAATCCAAACTCCCTCCAAACTGCAGAATCTAAAGCATAACTTCTCTTTTTTCTTTTGTCCACAAGGTTTATGCTAAGTAGAGAGAGGGAACTCATTTATCTTACTTAAGACACAGGAACTACCCCCTTATTTTTCCATAGGAACTGAAAGTCAATCAGATGGTAGAAAGGAGCTGAACACCAAGAACAAAGCCACTAGAATGAAGCTTTTCATAATGTTCTCATTTGTCACCGACTCTCAGCAGCATCATGCTACACGAGGGGCGCAAATCACGTCCGACCGTGACAATTATATTGCACTCCTTGCACCTAAAGCTATGCATCTCAATGCTGAAAGCACTATGCAGCCATGAAATAAGAACACATTCGCTTTGATCACCCTGAGAGCTTTGAAGCACAATGAAACTGAGTCTTGTACTTTATTTACATAGTAAATCCACTACAGCTTACAGCCATTATTGCCTGTGGCTTACTTTATGGTCTTCTTTCTTATTATGTATTGACAGGATGAAAAAGCCCCATTAAAAGATGTCATTGACTCCCTGATGAAATCTCATCTCACACACTTCTATAATCACCCACTACAAGCAACACCCGTCCTACCAGAGACCCTCTACGAGCCTCACTCACTCAGACAGGACGATTACATACACTTTCAAGTTGACACGCTGGGGCCTGCCAACGCTCTCCAGCACACTCAACGCGCAACAACAGGAACTGAGTAGATCGAGCAGGTGTCAAACAGCCACATATCACGTCCACATAATTAGTGCCCGTCCATCTTGCAGCCTGTGATTTATATTACGCTGGATGGGGATGGCTATGACCTTGTGAGGAATGCTTCAACTTAACAACCCTCGAGAGGGGGCTCTTACAGCCTGTATTCTCACTGGTAGCAAACAAAGCTGTTGCTGTTAAGCCAAGGCTGGCACACACTCTCAATGCTCCAAGGAGTCGTTGACTGCATGCAGAGAGGGATTCTTCGGGGACTATCTCAGAAGAGATGGGATTCCTGGACTGAATTAATGAGGACAAAATGGTAGAAGGTGAGAGGTGATCAATCTCATGTGCGGCGGAGCATGAGAAAGCTGCAAGTTGGTGGTGGTGGTTGGGGGGGGGGGGGGGGGGGGTTGGTTTTACTTGGTATGAATT
>JAVQJD010067441.1:0-23427 GCA_036023655.1 Nannoperca australis
ACACACACACACACACACACACACACACACACACACACACACACACACACACACACACACACACACACACACACTAGATACTATACAACTGCAGGCTGTGTGTATTGGGAGGAGCACTGCTACATTGTGTTCAAACATAGTCTCTATATAAAGATGGACGACGTGACAGCTCCCCAGAAGTGAAGCCAGAACATCTGGATCGCCCCCTGCTGGCAGGCTGCAGTACAGGTCATCAGCCCCGCCCCCTCCAACACGTCAAAGTTCTTTGATGTTCTAAAAAGGAGGTGAGATGTCATGATTGACAGCTGTGATTTGCTCACGATTGGTTCGGGCAGGTGTATGGGCGGGACCAGCTGCAGCAACACCTGTATTCTGGATGTTTTGGCTTCATTTTTGTCCAGTGGGAGGAAGTGGAGACGCGTCGTCCATCTTTATGTAAAGCACTCCACATCTACTTATTAGTCACTGATATTTGAACCAGACGTGTGCGTCACAATTCACTCCAAACCCATGCAGCTGCTGGTGTGTGTGTGTGTGTTTTTATATATATATCCAAGTGATAATATCCATCACTCTGTCAGGTGATCATTACAGAAACATCCTGTGCTTCACACAGTGCTTCTTATTGTAGAGTGTTTCCAGGCAGACTGTCATGGAGCCGTGGAGTGTGGAAGCAGACATGCTCTGTGATTGGCTGGCTAGGCGGCAGTGGAAATAATAGGTATGCAAAACAGCCGAGCAGCGTCGCGCCATTTCACCTGCAACCAAACGCGATGCGAGCGGTCTGAGGGGCACATGTGACAAACCATCAGATACTGCTGACATGACGGGCTGAAATGGTGCAGTGGGGGGGGGAGGGGCCGTGGGGGGCGGTGTGTTTGAGTCGTAATGCACCCCATGCTGATATGTTTGCTTACAAATATACACTACACTGTGTTGTGCATGTGAGTGAGTATTGGGGCGCACGGTGCTCTCAGTTGTGTGTTTGGTGCAGCTGTTGCAGCTGGTGACATTACCTTCATCTTACTAAGCAGGGTCCTTAAAGCCCTTTTCAGATCGGGGGTCTTCTCCGACGGGGAGACTGCCTGCCACTGCAGAGGAGAGTTCAGACTCAGCGCCCGGCCCACAGACAACATGCTGGGGTGGGGTGGGGGGGCGGGGAGGGCGAGGCACAGCTGGGTGAGGGTGAAGGGAGGCGAGGAATGGGTCAAAAATGGAGCTGAGCGGCGTCCAGACGTACGCGCCATGAGGATAAGGATGGCAGGCGGTTTGAGGGTGGGTGGGTAGAGGGATGGATGGGGGGGGTATTGGAGTTCACTGATCACTTTGTGTGTGTGTGTGTGGGTGTGTGAGTGTTTACTGAACCCACACAGGGGACAAAGCGTCACCACTGACTCAAGTCTTAAACACGTGTTCAGACTGTTGAAGGCGACGAGCTGAACCCTGAAGCAGGTTTCATGAACTGTCTACTCGGGGAGCTGACTGTGTCCACTAGGAAGCGCTGACATCACAAGGAGCTAACCAATCGCTGAGGGACGTGGGATGAGGTGAGCGGGCCGCACCCGGAGGACGGGATGTTGGTGACAGATGGGACAGAGGGAGGAGTTCTTTCAATGGGGAACAAAGTGATCGGGTTTTTCACATATTTCAGACGTTCATGTCTAAGCTTCTACAATCGCATGGCAGGGAATCATACAGATCGTGTTCATACAACGCTGATGCTGGGTTGACATTAACTCCGTACTCGGGTCTAAAAACAGGCTGTACAGCCAATCACATTTGCCCTGGTTTGAAGTTAGAACACTTAAGTATGTATTTAAGACAAGATTAGTAACCAGATTCAGTATTTTACACAGAGTCAACCGCACACGAAGCTGTATGTTCACTTTCAGTGGATTTACTGACCTCTCTGTCAAACTGTGAGAGCGGAGCATCGCCACAGTCCATGCCCCCGCCAGAGGACAGGGAGCTCTCGGAGGGAGACGTCATGGTCTGCCGCTTGGACCCGTAGCTTCCTCCCGACAGTTCTCTGCGTAGAGCGCTGCCATTCTGGGAGGACGAGCCTGGAGAGAGAGAGAGAGGACAGGGTCAGGGACAGAGTCAGGGACAGAGTCCACTAAAGGTGCTCTGGTTCCGAGAGGATTTACTGGCTGCTGTTAACTCACGTATGCCCAGTCCGCTGCTGGCGCTCATGGAACGGCCCGGCTCGGCCCGGTTCTTGGTGATGGAGGGGATGCTGACTGAACCGCTGAAGCCCGCGCGGCTCTCCTGAACACGGACGTTCTGGTTTAAACACGCAACAGAGCAAAACACACACAGGGTGCAGTGTGGGGGGGACAGGAGTGAGGAGGGTGCAGTCACAAACACTACATGCTCATCCAGCTCACCTACAGCTGCAACCATTCATCCATTCATCCATTAGTCGATCCAAACTATTTTGATAATCGATTAACCGCTTGTCATTTCTCATGCAACATTTGTTTATTCCAGATTCTTAAATGGGAAGATTTGCTGCTTTTTTTGGTCATTTAGGACATTTATGATGTCGGTTGGACAGAAGAAGCACTTTGAAGACTTCGCTTTGGACTCTGGGGAATTGTGATCAGCATATTTCACTTTTTTTGACATTTTACAGACTAAACGATTGATCGTGAAAATAATCGGCCGATGAAATCGATAATGAAAGTAATCGTGGGTTGCAGCCCTGAACTCAACACAAAGTGGCCCTTGTGTGATTGTCCACTGACGTTTGTGCAGACAGACATGCAGGCCTGGTCACACAACACAACCTGAACCTCAGAGGTAGAAGAGTTCATCATGTGACAGAACAAAAACTGTGCTGCCGTCTCTGCTCAAACCTCAGTGTCGGCATGCTACAGCAGACGTCGAAGGATACAGGACGCACACCTCAATGTATTTATGCAAGTATATACAGCATACGTACCATGGGCAGGTCTTTAAGGATCTGGATCCCGTCTCCTGGTCCCATGTGGGCTACATGGTTAAAGTTGGTGGGGTTGGAGATCAGCTTGTTCCTCATCTCTGGATCTCGCAGCATCTCTCTGGAAGCACAAACACACAAGATGAGCAGAGGCACAAAAGGTTCTGAATAGCAAAGAGGCCGAGAGTCTCCCAGACGACGCCAATGCAGATACATTTTTAAAACACTAATCTCTAGGGCTCTGAGATTGAATTTCAGCCAGTGCGTTCCGCCTCTTTTGCTCTCCACCTGCATGCAACCAAAGTCCGCTCAAACGGGATTGATCAATACTACTCGGACTACAAACATCTCTGTACGGTGCACAGTGCCGCCTCGTGCAGCGGGGGAACTACCTCTTCTGCTGAAGTCGCACTTCATCAGGCACCCTGAAGGAGAAGCGTCTCTTGTTGTTCATGCTGCGCACCATCTGCTTCCTGCTGTTGTCCGACGTCTCCGGGACGACCAGCTCATCACCCTCTGGAAGATCACAACACAGTCCCAGGCATGTTACGTGGAAGACTACAAAGTGTTGACTGAGAGTGGAATGTCAAACTTTATACTGTTACTGAATTTGCTTTTCTTGTATAAAACACGTTATATAAGACAGAAGAAGCACTACACTGTGTTTAAAATAGTTCAAAAGCCCATCAACCCAAGAGTTCAGGTCCTGCAAGGATATGAACCTTTACTTTCCAGACCACAATGGAGGACCTTTTTGACCTACTATTGTGCCATCCTTGACATTCGTGTAGTTTTTAGTTTCACACTGTACACTTGTAAATTCTTACCGGCCATCTTGTTTCTAAAGTAGATAAGCCGGACTGTTTCCAGTCCCAGCAGGTTCAGAGAGCCGTCAATGTTCAGAGGTCGCACCTGAAGGAGAAGCAGAGAAATCCATCATTCATCCATCCGGTTATTCTACAAATGGACTCTTTTAAATTAAATCTGAAGCCAAGTAAACTCCAAAATCTAATGTGGCAATCGGAAGAATGGGGTCAGGTTACTATGATGACCGGCAAATTCATTTAGATTCATTCCTCTAATCCAGCAGGTGGAGCCAGAGCTGCCTGAAGCTGCACGCGTCCTCAGCACTGACCTTCTTCAGAGGGATGGTCTGAATCCACTCCATGGTGTTGACATCAAACACGTCGACAGCGTTCTCACTGTACACCGACAGGTAGGGGGCGTTGTAGCCTGGACCAGAGGAAACATGGTTTTTATTTACGTTTTATCACAATGTAAATATTTGTATTTATGTATGTTACAGTACAGACAGTACATTTCTCTTAGAAATAACACCATCTTACATTCTTACTGATAAATTCCGTTTGTTATAATATTAGACTGAATGTTAGATATAAGCACCTGTTTAAACACTGTCACTCAGCTGTAGTTTTAACAGTTTTAGTCCTATTCTGCATTATTTATTGTTGAGCCTCATCAAAGGAACATTTCTGTTACTTTGTGACAGAACAAAGTTATCTTATTATCTCATAACGAGTTACGTAGTAAACAGACACCCTGTAGAACCGTCACTGTGATACTGTCTTTTTTAAACCTGCCTCTTCTATCAACATATAAATCCACATTGACTCCGGCACTCACAGGCGGCGTTGGGAACGGCGGGCCACATCAGCTCCTGCTGGCGTGACCTGCGGCCCTGGGAGTCCACATATACTCCTATGGCGCTGAAGCACAGCAGCAGCTCCTTGCTGGAAATCTCCACGGCGCAGAGGGCGTCCAGGCTCTGCTGGGGGATGAAGGCCAGGGTGTGGTCCTCGAGGTGGAGCAGGTTGACGGGAGACATGTCACCATGGACACTGTAGAGGTCATCAGAAAGACAGGCACACGGATTGCATTCAGATTGTCATTTAATAGGAAATGAAACACAAGTACACTATTTATAGAGAGTAATAAGTTGTGAATAGCAATGATGAGGAACATTCTTACGGTTGGCTTACCTGTAGCGGGTGAAGCCAGACTGATACCCTACATAGAGACGCTCACTGAGCAGACCCATCCACTGAACAGGCCCCGGGGCCTGAACCTCTCGCAGCCGACGGTGACGTGCTTTACTCTTGTTCACCTGGAGGGCAGGAGGGCAAATTGGAAACTGGTTTTGACAGCAGCAAATAAAAATAAAAAGAACAGTGACAGTAAATAATGATTTGGAGAGCAGGGTGCTGTGTTTTCTCACCTCGTAGCATATGATTTGCCTCTTCATGGCCACGCAGAGGCAGGTGAGCGAGCCGTTGCGGACGGGGCCGGAGACAATGGACTGGCAGCCCCTTGTCTCAGCCAGCTTGTAGGAGTCGGTCTCGCGCCCGTCCAGGGCCTGCGTGGGGAAGAGACGGACGTGGCGGTTCCTGCCGGAGATAACCGCCAGCAGCTGCTCCTGGAGAATCAGGTCGATGTGGTGCACCTTCTTGTTGTCCCCCATCCGGATTATTTCTGAGGATGGAGGGAAGAAGACAGGAGTGAATAAAGGAGTGCGGATATTGGATGAAAGGGGGTTGAAAAGGGGAGAGCAAGAAAGTGGTGAAGATGAGAGAAGACAGTACGGCAAAAGATTTCATTTCTCAGTTGTTTGTTCTTCTGTTAGACAAAATATACTGTCCAGTTTGTTCGATACTGATGCGACAACAGATTCAGCAGCCATCTTGGTTGTTGTACAAAAATGCCTCATCAGGGCTCCTCTGTCATCGTATCAAACCTGCCCCATATTAATTAAATGGTTGGGATTGGCCCGACCCGGGCCTGGTCAGCAGGAAGTCTGTATGAATGGGAGGGGACCAGACGCATCTGCTGAGCAAATCAAACGCTCACAGATTGGTCTCCCAGGTTGGGAGGTTTTAGAAGTAACATTAAAACAGAACCGTCTCTATTAACGGCAACACATTTCAAACAGCATTAGTGAACAAGAACACAGGACAGATCTTAAAGAGGTTCTTACCATCTTTGGTGACGTGGATGACAAAAAGGCCTTCTTCGTTGCCCAGGGCGACGCGCTCGTGATCTGAGGGCAAAGCAAATAAAGTGGGAGGGACATTTCAGTGCCAGTAAGGGGACAGGAAGGGACATTCTGTGCAAAACAATGTTCCACTCTGCTAGTTTCTACTTTCATGGTGAAAGTGTTTCTCTGTTTTTCTGTGAAATCTGGAAAAAATACACAAATAAGGAGCGGTTCTTTTTAGATAATCCAATCTTGATTAGCAGTGACATATTTGAATAGCTTCCTATAATACCTCTCGTAGTCCGAGTGTGTTCAGTGACTGTGATTTAACGTTGCGTGTTGAAGGCCCACCTATGATAGCAGCAGACTGTGTTGTCTTGATGAGCGGCAGGGTGCTGTCGTAAGCCTCCTTGGGCACGTAGACGAAGCGCTCCTTGAGCTTGTTCTTCTTGAGGATGCGGTGGAGCTCGTTGAGGAGGCCCACCCACTTGTTCCTCTCCTGATCGCTGTCGGCCAGGATCAGGATGGAGGGCTTGTGGCTGCTGGAGGGGGAGAGCTGGGACGCTGTCACCTGACCAGAGAAGGGTGAAAGGTCACGTTAGACGTCGAGCGATATTTGGATTATTAGGAAACGTTTGGCTTCAGGCTATCAAGAGAACGTACTCTGAATATACAGGGGATGTCTTTGCGGCTGGCGTGGATGACATCAGAGGCCAGGACAGAACTGACTGAAAACTCTTCATCCCTGAGTGACAGGAAAAAGATCAAGGGTTAGACATACAGGACCTGGAGCTGCATTGACTATTTATGATTCACAATCTATTTATCTGATAATCATCGTTTTTCTAGAAGAAATGCCAAACATTCTGTAGTTTAGAGAAAGTACAGTATCGTTCTACTTCTCTGACCTCATATCTATGACCTGGCTGACTACTACACTTGGTTGTGTGGCCTTTCCTTCTCCCAGTTCGTAGAGGAACAGTTTGAAGTCACACACCACAGCCACCGCCCTCTGCCAGCCCTTCTTCACCCCTGTCGGTTTGGGCACCTGCAACACACACAAAGACATGGTTTAGTGATATAATACATGGCTGCGTAATAAAGCTTGCAGTTCATATACCTACAGTGTACTCTACAGTGTTATACACGTAAAAGGTGCCAATTCAAAAATATTTCAATTATATAAAAATTGGTTCAAATCTAGGTTTTCACCAAAAGCTATATTTCATGTTTATCTTCGTGTGGATTCAGGAAGAAAGCAGGGAGAGTGAAAGATTTGGTTTAAAGTGAAGTAAACAACTCTTGTCTAAAGGTCTCCAAAACATCTGCATTGTTTTCAATTCAACTGCCTGAGGCCGAAGACAACCGAGGCCTTTGTCAGTCTCACTCACCCTGACGTGCCCTTCATAGGCGGTACCAATACCCCTCTGAGGGTCGATGCCCAGCGGGCCCTTGGTCTGGTCCTGAGGCACGGGACACACAGCCGGAGCTTTGTCCGCACAGGTTACATGGCAGGAGAAGTTACACACTGGACATGGAGACAAATGAGAGGTTTGACTAGTCAAGTAACTGGCTTTGTATTTCTTATCTTTAACTTCCAGGGATATTTGTTCAACTTTAACATGAGAATATATAGATTGGAATCATTAAAGTACACAGTTAAACAGGTTTGGCATGTTATAGAGATTCAATGGGGTCTAGGGGTAAATCAGAGTTGCAAATCTACTTTATTTTCCTTCAGCTTCTGCTATTCCTGTCCTTACCTTCACAGGTACAACCTTGACGTATGAGCCCCACCATGAGGGAAGTGCACTGGTTACACTTAGTGGGCGTGTTGAACGACTTCACCACAAACTGATGTGCTTTGGGCTGCGGAGTGCATGAAGGAATAAGCATGAATGAGCAAGAGAAACAGTATCGACGTCCAACAATAAAGTGTGCCGTTACAGAAAACCAAGACTAACCTTAGGTGAGGCGCGTCCGATACTGCCGTACCCTCCTGAGCGCATGGTAGGGGTCTGGACTGTACGAGGAGGGTGGTCTATCAACTGCATGAAAGAACACACAAAAAAACATTAAGCAGTGAGACACATCACTGTATCTTAGCTGTGGTTTTTAACCATTGACCAAAAACTGGGTTAAGCTGGAAGAAAACGCTAGGACAAGACATTCTGAGTGAGGTCAGATGTGATGAAATAAGTCATAAATTTAATAAACACAGTATTTCATCTTGGTTGTATGGATTTGGCGATCAAACTGTATCTACAGTTTCACACTGGCTCATATTAGTAGAATAGCAGGTGGTGAGAAAGGTGACTGCCTGCAGTTGTTCAGAAAACAGACCACGAGTCCCAATTAGGACGCTGGAACACCATATTAAACAACAATCAATCAATTCAGATTGGAGTCTACTGCTGGCCTCAATGCTCTGCTTCTGTTCGTTGCCCTGCTCGCATTTCTCCATAATTGAGTTACTTGCAATTCACAACGGCTTACCTATTTGACAAGCTCAGTATTGTGAGTCTCTCTGAGCAAGTAAATTGTCAACTGAATTGGCAATATAGGGAATATCTGGAGCCATTGTTTTCTTGGTCCTTGACATACAGATGCCATGCTAAGAGAGAGGCTCCTGAGCAGAGGTCCACACACACTTAAAAGCCCTCTTTTACCCAGAACATACTGCTGGTAGAATACCAGCCTCTATACAAAAACATGCGAGTTTAAGGGATTGTCTGACCTCTATGGGCTCCATATCACTAGCCATGGAGGGTGATCGCGAGCGGGACTTGAGGTGGGACTTAGGGTCATCTTCCCGAGATGGAGTGTTGGAGGGGGTGAAGTTATCCATAGAGTCCACCTGAGGAGAGAGACAGGGTGGAGGAGTGGGAGAGATCACAGGATAAGTAAGAAAAGGATAAGTGGGGAGGGGGACAAAAAGATAGTGTTGGAGGTATAAGAGAAGAGGATGATGATGGGTGCAAGAAAGGAGGATGTGAAATGGACAGGAACAAGATATTGATGAGGAAGATGAGAGGAGAAAGGGAAGGAGACAGAGGGAAAGGAGTAGAGTGTTAGTTGAACAAACAAATATGCACAATTTGCAGCATCCATGCTTGGAGAGAAGGGCGGGTGCCATAATTCACAAATGGAGAACATATATTGTGGTGAAGATATGTGGTCATATTCACTGGACTTTCAAGGCGAAAGGAAAACAAACTGACCACAACTGTATCACAGCCCACGAATTATAACGCAGGGTAACACATCACAGCCCCAACTGCCCATGCTAATTGGAAACACCGCAAGCGTTCACCATACACCATGCATGGCCATTCACAAAGCTACACTGAAGAATAAAAAAGGTAAGATACCAATGCACACAGCCAGACACACACAGCAATACCCTATGTAATCACAATGTGCAAAACCCAACACACATTATTACACAAATAACAATAAACACAAATACAAAAGTAAAAAAAAAAAAGGGTTTTCAGAACCTCCGCCATGCAACCAGACGGCCACAGGAAACACACAAATCACACATCAACATGACGAGGACGAGACAGCACATTCAGAAAGGCTCAATGACATCACAGAGCACAGTGGTGGTGCTTACACGTCTGCCTTTGCTAGCTGGGCCAATGGATGGCGAGCGCTTCAGTGGCAGGAGAGGCAGAGACACAGAGATGAGTGAATATCAGAAAGTCTAACAGAGCTGAAAACACAGATTCAAACAGACTGAGGGAGGAACATGAAAGTGCTAATACAAGCCTGTATTACATTAGACCAGCGGTTCCCAACCGTTTTTATAGTCTGACGCAGCGTTACCGCTACAGCCCATCAGATGAGCTCCAGTACCTCTTCAGCAGCACAAAGCATCATGTTGTTATATAAGGATTATAAATTGGGTGTTATTTAACACTATTAAAAGTGGATGTGGTTCTAATACTTTTTAATATAACCAACATACAACCATTTATTCTCCTTTAACTATTTTACCTGCTTATTCTTTACTTTTAGACAACTAGTTTTCATGTCCTCTTAATGTCAACACATGGTCTTCATGTGCTACAGCGGACTCAGGTTGTTACTGAAGATCACACCAATGTGTAATCTTACTTGGCTGTTTATCTCTGTAACATAAATAAGTGGATGTATTTCTTTAATTAAATCACAATTCCTATGTTTTAGTTGAGTTAGCTTAGTTCAACTTTCCACATGCCCCAGTGCTACCTGTGGTACAAGTACTCCTTGGTTGGGAATCACTGCATTAGACTATTGTATGTCTACCAGGGTTGAACTGAGGACAGAGGCTGGAGAAGGTGGATGGGTGCAAATGGGAAAAATACACATGAAGATGGAAAGGGAGCATCTGGGAAGGAATGTCAGAATTTAAAACATCTGATAAAAAGAAGAAATACGGGTTTCTGAAGTTTAAAAAAAACTAAACGTATTTTGTGGTTCTGTTCAACCAAAGTTCTACCACTAGAAAGCCAAGATAGAACAATTACAAATATCTCACTAGCCTACAAGGACTAACAAGCAACTGAAGGGCAGCACACTGCAAAAAATATCAATCTTAACAAGTAAATGCACTAGCAGAAAATGTATTCATCTCATTTCATGTATTTGTCCATTTTTAAGAACGACAAGATTTAGATCTTATTCAATTGACAGGACTGACTTTTTGCAGTGACTCTGCTCTTCTTAACAGTTACACTGATGCACAGGCACAAACCCACGGACGCAATACGTCTTTCTCAGCAAGTCCTACAGCATAGAGCTACTGTTCCATACACACACGGACCTCCGCCTAACCAAAAGAAACTTACGTCTTCCCAAAACTCAATTAAAGAAGATGAAGATGAGGAATAAGAGTCCTGATGTACCAGAAAATGAAGCAAGGAAACAACCGAAAAAGATAAAACAAAAATAAAGATCTTGGAAAACCCATGTGAGACAAGACAAAAAACATGAAGAAATGAAGAAAAGCACAGATAGAACTTAATGAACTGCAGATTTATGATTTCCAAGTTGGTCATGATCACAGATTTCAAATCTTTAATGCCAGACAGATACATGGTTTCTCTCAGCAACTATATTTAATGTAATGTAATGATTTGTTTTGAATACTTACATCAAACTGGTCGAGCGCTGAGGTGGGGGCGTTGAGAAAAGCCAAGAAGGAATTCTGGGAATCCTGGTGCTTGACACCTACAGACACAGAACAAATAACACAATCATGGTTAAGTACGTGATATTAAAACATCAAAGGGTGACTTAAACAAAACGAGTCACAGGACTGTGTCTAAGAAGAGGGGGGTTGTTTCATATGACCTAAGTAACAATACATTTTCATGTACGGAGCACATGATTTTATTTCCTAAATATGCCTGCTGACGCAAAACATTGTGATTTGGGTCCCTGGTTGTAGTGATCCCTCTTTTGCAGTTATAATCTCTCACAAAGGGTTTCACAGCGTCCATTTAACCATCAGCCCACTATGCACAGAGAAAATGCATATTTAAAGATTTGTATTACCCCGTACATCTTTGAAAGAATGTCAACTTGCATTTGAAGATCTCTAAGGCCACTGTTTGTGAAATGAATGAATAGCAATGGCAAAAGAGTCTATGTCTGCATCAATTTGCACGTTAGGGTCTACAGTGGAGATTAAAAAGAAAAAATCATTCGATATATTTTACCCCTTCGTAGCCGCAGCTCCTCTGTCTCTTTCTTCAGCCTGTCGATCTCAGCCAGGAGTTCCTGGTTTTTACTTTCCACATCCTGCAGTTTACTGATCGGAGACAATAATGCAACAAATATAATCCAGAGGTTTGCTAAGGACTTGTATATGCACACAAGTACAAAGCAGTTTTGAGTGTAAAACGTTGTTGTATCCATACCATTCTGTGGAGATGTTGTTGGCCTTGACTTTGTTCAGTTCATCCTGGATGCTCTGCTTGGCTCTGATCTCAGCGTCCAGGGCCGACTGCAACTCAAGACGGGCCGACATGTCCAGCTTGGCGAAGCGACGCATCTTCCAAGGCATGTCCTAAAATAAGAGGGCGAAAGTTAGTACATGAAAAAACAGTGAAAGGTGGAGTTCAAAGAAAAAATGACAGAGAGGCACAGAAAGGGAAGAAGAGTGAACTGACAGGTTACTGGCAGGATAATGCTGATAATGCTGCTACTATCTTAGAAAAATAAAACAGTTGTTTTCTTAATGTCACACTTCATTTGAATCAACTGAATCTCCAATGGGGAACAGAGTTTGTGTGTGTGTGTGTGTGTGTGTGTGTGTGTGTGTGTGTGTGTGTGTGTGTTTCACCGTGGCTCTCGCTCCCAGGCTGGTGTTTCTCAGTCCCTCCAGCTCTTCTGTCATCTTAGTGGCCAGAGCCTGCAGGTAGCCCCGAGCATCCTTCTCATCACTCACCCTGCAGCAAACACACACAAACACACATATTTGCATTAGTGCACATGCAAAGATATTCCAAAGACTTCCACCCATACCCATAAATACTAAAGGAAGAAAACACTACCTAAAAACTGTTTGACTATGTGTTAAGTTATTTCAGCACAATCACACATTTAAACTACAACATTTTTTACTTGAGGGCTTTCAAAAGTGTATTTCAAACTGTAAAAACTGCCTTTAAAAAAAGCTATAATCAACTTTAATATTCAAACCTCACAACAAAAAATGATCCTATTTTCTAGTTTATCCACTGCAGCAGCACAACAGCTCCACCGGGGGGCAACATCAATCACCACATTCTTCTAAAATTCTATTCCAGACTCAAAATTTGTATGTGCATGTTTGGAATGTGAGTGTGTGCATTGGTGTGTGTTTTTTTATCTGGTTGGATGGAGTGTGTGTGTGTGTGTGTGTGTGTGGGGGGGGTGCTATGTGAGGACTGCAAGCTTGTCCAACAGAGGGAGGCCGAGCAGCTGGCGAGGTGTCAGCTGCCATTGGAAGTGATCTGAGAGGAAGGGAGGGTCAAGTAGCTCTAAGATCTTCAGAGGCATGTGAGCAGTTATATATTAAATGCCGCAGTTATGCTGTATGGAGGAACCCAATACACTACTAGACAACATTGGAGAGTGAGAGAGTGTGTGTGTGTGTGTGCGTGCGCGCGCATTTTAGGAGTGAGACTGAATATAGCCGTCTTTCAGTTTGTGCTATAGCATCAATGGGAAATCATATACCTCAGCAAGTACTGAGGACATTTGAGAAGGCTACTGGGTGTGTGTGTGTGTGTGTGTTAGTGTGTGTGTGTGTTTCTTACCATTGGATGATTTCTGTGATCTGGGCCTCCCAGTGAGCCACACTCTCCTTTTTGTCAGCCAGCTCCCTCATCTTATCCTCCAGCTGCTTGTTGTAGCTGCTCACATCCTCGAACATGCTGTTCAGCTGAGGGGAGTGAACACGCACACACGCACACACACACACAGGAAACAGATCATATTAAATATCATACCAAAAAAAAGTAATGAAGCTGTCATTAGAAAGTAAGACAGGTAGTAAATGGATTAAAATATTATACATTCTGACACCATGATACATTAGCAAAATGGTTAAGAAGAGTTATGTTTCAACTCCCTAATGTTCAATCCCACTTGACTACAGTACTGCTAAGGAGGTGTGTGGACTCACACACACATACAGACAATGAGGGTGATTCATCTCAAAACGTTTTCCTGAATCCTTTAATATGAGAGGTGTGTAAAGACGTAACCATGGTGACATCATTTCAAGTCCCAAACTGTCTTATTGTTTGTCTAAACGCCTCACTTTGCCGGTCCATATCGTGGTGCAACCATCGCGTGATGCAACGTGCAAGCTAAGACAGTAATTTAATATTGTTTTGCAATTGCTTTCCAATCCAATCCTGGAGCTGGCTGCCAACAAATGTCTGTCCGTGAGGGCAGTCAAGCTTATTAAATAATGTCAGGGTTGAGCAAAAGGCTTTGAGCTGCTGAAATAAACTTGGGCTTTTATGGCATGTACTGTAACTCTTTGGATAAGGGCCCATTAAACAACATTGGCTTTATTCTGTAATGCGATCTCAGTGATGACTCCATGTATGACTAAATGTAGGTGTAGCAGCAGTCGGGGTGGCTGCTTGGAACACAGACACCACTCCTCTGAATCTTTGAAATATATAAAATCACTCACGGTGGATTTGATTTTAAAAATAGAAACATCTCACGCTCAATAAACCAAGAGCCTCAAGTTTTAGGCAAGTCTGAGAGGTTGGACAACAAGATCTTTCTAGTATTTTGCCATGTCAACCTTTACAGTTGACTTGTTACTAGGAAAAAAAACTAACACTCCAAAGTCTGTCCAGGTGTACAAGCTGCGTTTTAACATGACAGTGTCCTCTAATGAAGTGAATTGTCTAATTTATCTCAGTCACGTCCCCTTGACTACTTCCATTCTAGTAATGGAGTGCTTTTCTTTGACATCTGACTTCAGATGTCAACTGCAGTATGTCTTTCTTTCAGGCCCCTGAATTCAACCACTGACGCTGCTAAATTTGTTATGTTTTGGTTTGCTTATTTTCAACCGCAGGACTCAGAAATTATTCTTTTTACTCGTGGGTGTAATCTTTGTGATTGGAAAAAGCCTTTAAATGGAGCGGAACATGCAGCCTTATTTGGGGGCATGGATTATGCTAATGATGATTGAACAACATTGTTTTGAGCCTTTCGACCATCGAGGCTTTGAAGAATCCTTAAATCTTCAGTTGTATCAGCAACAGAGCACTTTTATTTTGCTGCCGCCATGTTTCTGTCCCTACTGGAAACTCGTTCACATCACATAATGTTCCTGACAGTAGGGCCAAACATGCGCAGAGAGAGTGCAATTAATGAAATATATAAAACTCAAAATGGACATCTGGTCACATCTGGTTGAGCTACTGTTAACAGAGCTGGTCTTTCTGCATTATTACTCCACACTTATCACATAGTTAGCGCTTGTCAACAGTGGAAATGAGACATCAGAGTTTTGCCTGCTAACTCTCCTTTACTGAAAACACACATAAGTGATTTTGCTACAAAGCAAACAGTGGAAATATGCGGCGCGTCCTTTGAAAGATGAGACGAGTCGAACGATAATATTTTAACACGCTCCAAATGTATTGAAGTTTTTTGTGCAAAGACTAGCATACTGACAGATTTAATCCGTCCTGAGTGCTTTAGCTTTTAAAAATATCATTTTTCAATTTGTGAAATAACAAAATAATACATTAAATAACTGCATTGACGTGTGGTACCCACATCCATGTTCTCTCAATTTCATCAACATATTATCTATTTTATCAGTTGCAGACTTTAAAAATAACACTGACATTTTATTCCATGTGTCTAAAAGCCTCCCACTTCTAAGACATTGTTTAAATTAGGAGCCTTTTTGAACTTCCAAGAGCTATTTCCAAAGTCAATAGAGTGTAATCCAGAGACTCATTCCATCTGACTGTGTAGGAGGCTACAGGGTGTTTTTCTGAGGGATATTGAACAGTGATTTCTTTGGGAGAAATGTGATGACAGAGTTTGGGCCGACTGAATTGGGTTACGGCGAGTTAGGGAATTGGTTTTATTTGTTTGCTTGTGTATGTACGTGTGTGTTTCAGAGAGATAAACAGATCACTAGAAAGTAAAACAGAAAATCTGACTTGTTTTACATTTTGCATATTTGGGAACACATATTTTACCTTATCCAGTTCAATGGATAGATTCTTGTTTTCTTTAGTGAGCTGGCCTATGTCCCTCTCGTACTTCACCTTGTACTCGGCCTCAAACTCTTCCCGCTCGATTTGGCTGGAGGAAACACACCAACACATAGATTGTTAAACATTCATTCCCTAACCATAATCCACAGCTGCAAATCCAATCTTGACTCTTGACCTTTTCATTTTAGCATGAATGAAAAGTCAGTCTTTCAAAAAGAGGACTTTCTTCAGAGATTTTGATTTTACACAGGAATTCTGGAATCTGGCTTTATACTAACACACTAGTTAATCCAATGCAGTGGTTTTATAACACAAGTATAAACAAGTCAAAAATACAATCTCCCGCAGAATGCCTCATCCAGCCTCCATCTGTGTGTGTGTGTGGCCTTAATTCTCCACACATTTCAAGGTACTTAGAGCAGGTACACATTATTCAGCCCAAACACATTAATGCAGTTAGAAAGTGATACAGCAGTCTGTTTAAAAAGGAATTAGAAATAAGTGAGAAAAAATGCAGTAACACCAGGCAGGAAGGTTAGGCTACAGGGTATAAAAACAAAACTCTAAAGTTTTCTCCTCAAAAACAAGATTTTATTCAAATTTGATTAAACCAGCGGTTCTGAGTGAGACCAGGTGCTCCCAAGTAGCAGGAGGTCTGCGGCATTAAAATAAGTGACTTCTTTTCTTTGTATTTAATATCCGAGTTGCCACATTTTGACAGAAGGTTTTTACTAATTCAACCATTTTCTCCCTCACTTTACCCTTCAGAACTAAAGAATAGAGTACCAAAGTCACAATAAGTGAGTTTTGTAAGTTGCTGTGTTGTTTTAATTCGGAAATACACTCTAAATGAAGTGGGTGTAATTGAGTAAAATAACACCATCATCCTTACAGCGCTGTTACTGCCTCTACATGAAATACTTGAGAACCCCTGGAAGGAGGTTACCTGAAGCGTTATTCTCTGGATGGGTTAGGGGCAACATAACTATTTCATTCTAATAAAGTTTAATCTAACACTAATTATTCAAAAGAAACACCACTTCACAGATACTACACTTTTATACCAGACAGAGACTTGAAGCATTTTTAATAGAGCTCTAATTACCTCATGCAATCATCACTGGAAAAGACAATGAAGAAAACAAAAACATTATCATGACTGCCTGGATACTGGACATAAACAGTGCAGCAACACCGCTAACTCCACTAACACCTACAGTTGTCTTGATCAGATGATAAAGAGAAAGAAAAACGGGTAAAATACCTCTCGCGGCGAGTCTTATCCAGCTTGTCTTTGAGCATCAGGATCTCGTTCTGCAGGGCGAGGTGTTGGCTCTCAGCGTCACGTAGCTCCTTGCGCAGGGCCTTCAGCTCGGTGCTGTGCTGCGCTTCCCTACGTGCCAGCTCCTCCTCATACAGGAGCGTTTTCTTCTCCAGGTCTCCCCGTAGGCGTCCCACCTCCTGGGTCTGGTCTGCTGAGGCGGGGGCGGCAGAGGAGCCCGCCTGCTTCAGCTGGGCGGTGGGGATATTAGTGTGAAAGGGACCAATACAACTCTTTGTATCAGTACGAACTATACATTTTTTTACTTTTGAGGATGTGCAGAGACTCTGTAGATGGACAGGTTCATTTTCAGCTGTGTGTGTTTGCACTTACCTTAAGCCCTTCCAACTCCTCCTCCAGCTGTCGGCTATACTGCTCATTACGCTCCCTCAGCTTCCTCTCTTTCTGTGCCTCTGCTGCTTGCTCCTCCGCCTGTGTCTCCACCTGATAGTGGATTTACACAAAAACAGCACTGAGTGGATGCAAGCAAAGAACATCCACCGTTTAACTCCTCATGCATCCTTTTATTTACAATCATGACCTATAAAAACATATTGAAACATGCACAAGAAAACATTCAAACCACACATAACTGCACCAATACTCCAATATTTAAAACAAATATATACTTTGTGGTCTTATTCTACAGTACTGTGCTGTGTAACAACCTATGGAAATGATTATTTACTATATTACTCTAAATGGATGGAAATCTTCCCAAATGTCTGTAATGTTGTTGCAGGTCTGTAGAAACCATGGATGTATAATAAGAACTAAATCAGACTCAGTCTTGCTTCCAACTTTTCCCAGTGGCCACTCGCAGTTTTAAAGCAAAACATTTTTGGTACCCAGTTCTTATAATCCACCCATGGTGGAAACACATTATACAGTAAAATACAACCACCACAACAGCCACTTGTACAACACGCAGCAGTAGAATTTTGAATTGTGCACCAACCAGTGACCGGAGACAGAACAGCGTGTGCTAGCAACCACAGGGAGACTACTCTACCTCCTTCTTGGCCCTCTCGGCCTTTCGCACCTCAAGGCGGAGAGCCTCAACCTTTTGACTCTGGCTCTCCATCTCCTCCTCCTTGTCACGCAACTGGCGAGTCAGGCGCTGCTTTGTCGAGCTGGTTGAAAGGTTCAGTCGTGACAGGGTGGGAAAATGTTACAAAGTATTACACTAAAGCTGCGATTGTGTGCAAACTAGTAAGTATAGGTATTTTGGTTTGTGACAAGTGGCTCAGAGCAGTGATCCTACCTGAGGTCTGTGAGTCTCTCGTTAAGCTCAGAAAACTGCTGCATGGCCAGTTTTCTCTGGCTGTGGGCTTCCTTCAGGTCTTTCGACTGAGACTTCAGCTTCTCGTTAGCCTCCGCAACATTCTGGCCAGAAAAAGGAAGAGTGTAGATAAACATTAAGATTCTGTAAAATGAATCTCAATATAAGCGAAGTCAAAGCTGAGTAATCACATGGCATTGTGGACACCTTTGTTTGTAGGTACGGGTACAATCCAGGTCTTAGTGCTCATGATCATAATATTTAGGGTGTTTTCAAACCTGTTTGGTTTGGTTAAAACGAACCCTATTGTGTTTTTCTGACTAGTGTGTTTCCTTGGATTTTGCTGTGTTAAAAGAAACTGAACAAAGGAGGAAATTTAGAAACTCATCAACTGATTCAAATCAGAGCAAATCCAGCTATAGTGTGAAAACACTACATTGTCCTACACTGGGGGTACAGCATCTAAATCACTTTAAAGAAAATGCAAATCCACACACACACACACAGAATCCCCACACAGTGCTGGCTGTACCTTGTGCAGGACATCCCTCTCCTGTGCAACACTCTTCATCTGTTTCTCCAGAGCCTTGATGTGTTTAGACGAGTCCTCCAGATCCCTGCGAGCCAACGTCACATCCTCCAGCTGCTTCTCAAGTTGGCCTGACTCTGAGACACACAGACACACACACACACACAGGTTTAAGATTAAATAAAATGTTAAACTCCCAAGTTCTGTTCAGAGTTTTCACAATCCTAAAATTCAAAATTGAATCGGTTAAAGCAGCTAGTGAACCTCTATGGGCGGCTGGTGAATGAAAAGATTTGGTACTCCTGAGCTGAACAAAATATGAATTTAAAAAAACAATCCTGACCAGCGATCTGCTTCTTGAGGATGTCGATCTCTTTGTTCAGACTGATCTCCACCTCCTTGTTAGAGCTGGGAGGGCCCTCGCCTGTTGCGTGCTGCAAGGCCTGCACCGTCTGAGTCGACTCTGCAACAGGTCAAGTGAGAGGCATCACTTATGTGCTTTGTTGTGCTTTTTTAAAATCAAACTTAGATGTGACGAAGAAATCCTAAAGGAAAGTGAAATCTCAATATCATGAATATATTTAGTCATTTAAAAAGAACTTCTGCAATTTGTCATGCATTCTAGTAAGACCACTGGTTGTACAGTCCATGTGGATATATTTGTATCTCTTAACAAATGTACAACAAAATGTGTTTCCTCTCCTTCAGCCTCAAATTGCAAGGTACGGACTCTTTCCTCAGCTCTAACCTTGCAGTTTGCGGCTCAGCTCTAGTTTCTCCTGCTCCAGCCGGTGGATCCTCCTCTCGTACGCCTCGGTGGCCAGGCTGTCCTCCAGGCTGCGCTGGACATCCAAGTCCAGCTGGTCCTGGCCGGCCTTACCCGGCTGCACTGCCAGCTGTCGCAGGCAACCCCGGTCAGATAGGGTACTACAGGGGAGGAGGAATGGGACACATTTGAGAACCGTACCACTGAGATAAAAAAAAGAGTGAGGAAAGTGGATAAAAATGAGAGGTTAAATCATAAAGGGAAGAAAAATGGGCATAATGGTGTTGAAGAGTAACAGAACATTCAATATGAAAGTGCTGGGTTAAGGGAGAGAAAGAGTCCAGAAGGAAAAGGCAGAGAAACAGCGGGGGAGGGGAAACAGGAAAGAGAAGTGGACGACAGAGATAGAACTGAGTTGAAAGATGAGAGGATGTCGAGTTATGGAAGAAGGAGGAGCGGGAGGAGTGCAGGAGGAATGACAGTGACAAAGGAGGATAGGGAGCATGAGAGAGCGAGACAGAGTGAGGGAAAGAGGAAGGAAAGAAAGAGTGGAAAAGGCCATTATCACGGAGCCTTGATAAGATAAAGTAAGCGGCAGGTTTGTTGCTTTCTCACGAGCAGCCTTCAGTGTGAAGACCTACACAAAGTCATGAACATCACCTTATTAGGGCGGCAAGCCTTTTTAATACTCCTACGCTTCTTTCAGATGGAGAGATAAGAATGCTACGCATTAAGAAGGCTTATCTGGGAAATCTCTCAATGTATAATGACTAATCACAAATGAAGCCAGATAATGTCACAGTGCCACAGTTTGTTCATCTCTCTTTATTAAAAAGGTGAAAATGGAAAATAATCTTTTTCATTTTGCTAACTGGAAAAAAACTGGAGCAAAATATTCTACTTCTATGCACCTGTCCACTAAAGATATAAAGAAAAGGAAGACATAAAATGTCCAAAGCCCATATTTAGGCAGTGGTTAAAAATAATCCTTTATATATAAAAAGTAGAAATAGACTATATACTATAAATAGTCTATTTCTGGTCCACACTTACCATTTACTTGTGTAGGTGAAACCCACAAAGGGCAAGTGGTGGCCAGAGAAGGCAGTGTGAGAGGGAGGCGGCATGGTTTCCTGAAGAATTATTCAAAAACATGACAAAGAAGTGACATTTTCACATCTATAACTATGAACAAATATGAACGATCACGGTGCTTGTTTAGGTCTGTTGATCCCTAAAAAAAATCTTCCCTTACCGAGTTCTTTAGGCAGTCATCGTCCACATCAAAGTTGGAGGTATCTGTAGGACTGCTGACCTCCGGGATGTAGGGGGCCTCACAGGAAAGAACGTTCTCCCAATCAATGCCTGCGCACAAGACAGGTCGCACTTAGAGCACGGGATGATCCATGATTCCTTTATTAACAAGCATGCTATACACAGAGGCACAAATCTTTGAACTCTGGGTAGCTCAAATGCCGATTAGTGATACTGTATTTATAGATTAAGCCTGTTTAGAGATATACTATCAAGTCAAACCATTTATCTATGAGGTTTCATTTCTTTATGTTTTTCATCTTCTGTTAAAAAAGCATGCTAGCACTTTCAATATTTTAAATTCTTAAATATATGCAGTATACAGTGTTTAGTTTTAGTTTAAATAACGAGACGCAAAAAGAGATTTGTGCTGATGCCACCAAAAGAAAAACCCAATAACATCTAAAATTGTGTTTCAATAGAGAAGAAACCACATTAGCACAACGTACAGAAGATAAATATTACATGTGTCAACTGCCAATAATAAGCATATCATTCGACTCGCTAGCCCATACCGGTGAAAAAGGGGTGGTGCTTGAAGTCCTCAATGCCGTTCTGGCCCAATCGGTGCTCTCGGCTGCAAATGAGCCGACGGATCAAATCTTTAGCGTCCTCCGACACGTCTGTTATCTGCTGTGGGAACTGGAACCTCTCCTGTACAAAATGTGACGGCAGGCATTAGAGAGTAGAGTTGGTTAATTTTAACATTTCACTGTTCAAAAATGCACATTACAGGGAATTATTCTGCCTTCACCTACGCTCACACCATCACATCCTCTATGCAGAGTATTCATGCATCATCACCGACCCATTTGATACTTCCACTTTGTTTCTACTTTTTGCTTATATACACACAATCTTTCAAAACTCTGTGTGAAAAAATTGAATTGAATTGATATTTACACATACAGAAGCAGTCTAAAAGCAACTGCAAACTCTATAAGCTCACCTTGTGGTTCATGATCTTCCCATAAGTTTCCACCAGGGACTCTGCATAGAAAGGAGTCTCGCCGTACAGCATTTCGTACATGCAGACGCCCAGGGACCACCAGTCACACTCAGGTCCATACTTGCCTTTTCCATCCTCCATTGCCTGGAGGATTTCTGGGGAGATGTAGTCTGGAGTCCCCACTGCCACGGAGGACTGGACCTAGAAGGGGGACAAAACAAAAGTCAAGAACAGCCCCTAAAAATCCTAAAAATGTCAGACATAATCTCATGCATAAAGAAGCACAGAGCTGAAGAAGTTTAAGTTCAGCCTGCATGCTAATGAAAGTGATGATGATGATGCATTACAGGCTGAAGTCTTGGAAACATGCGAGATGAATACCACCGCTCCAGCAAACAAAGAGCATATTGAACTTTCAGACCCCCACTACAGGATGAATTACACTGTCTACACAGTTTCTCTATTTTAACTTATGTCAGAGCAATTCTGAGAACACACATTCAATTCTTAATCCTGAATTTGAATCAAAGGAGTAAATTAGTACGTTTCATAACATTAAAAATAGGAATTTACAGAAGTGATTTTCATGTTTAAGAGCCAAAAGTCCCATAGAGGAAGAGAAAAAGCAGATGTTGGAATTTGGAGCCATCCTATGTTGGCATCGTTTCTCTTTATTATTCAGGAAGTCGAAATACACGCTTTTAGTGTAAGACAATGTTCTAAGAAGTGCCCGACAATACTGAAATTTATTTTCAAATGGTCATATAACCTCATGGCTATATTAACATTGGAGAAACAAACTCAGGCCCATCTTTGATTATCTATTTTATCCTGTGGCTTTTCTTTAAAATAACACCTAAGAGGAATCTTTTCTTTTTCTTTCTTGCTAGGAGAATCGTCTGAATCATAAAGTGCAGGCCCAGCCAAGCCGCTGAACCACACACTCCTCCTGGGAGACCCCTGGGGGTTGACAAGGAGGTCAGTAAAGCTCTGGCATGTTTGCTTTGGCCGGAGGAGGCCTCAGCAGCAGTGTGGCAAAAACTCACCGTCCCGTCCTCCATGAGTTTAAGGCAGGAGCCGAAGTCAGCCAGGCGGATGTGGCCGTTCATATCCAACAGAATGTTGTCGGGCTTAATGTCCCTGGAAGAAGATGGGTGAAAAAAGGCGAGGGGGGATGGGGAGAAGGAAAATACAAAATGAGCAAGCTATTTCTAAGAAGTGAATGAACTATAAGAAGAAAATGAGAAGATGTTCTCCCAAACAAAACAATACCTGTGTGGGACATTCAGCACGCACGCACGTGATAATTCAGACCTATTGCGATTCAATTAAGTATAATTCCCCCCTGCTCATTTATCAGCAGCATGACAACTCTAAATTGACCAAAACAAAGAGTAAACACTGGAAATAGTTGGACTTGTCTGGTGGGAATTACTTGTACAGAAAGTGTGTATGCCCCCCCCCCCCCCCCCCCACCCCCCCCACCACCCCCCAAAAAAAGAACCGGGGGCCGAAAAATGCAAACACCCCGGCACGCTTTTGCAACAAAATTTTTTGTTGTGCAAAGAGAACGACATGGGGGGGGGGGTTACC
>JAVQJD010067442.1:0-25147 GCA_036023655.1 Nannoperca australis
ACTTGATTGCCCGGTACGCGTTCGTACGCGCGGAGCCGTAGCGGACTGCTCTGATGACGCAAATGACGTAATGCGCACACTAGCGGACGGCTGCGGACACGCGGACGCGGAAGGTATAATACCGGCTTAACAACACAAGGCCTTGGAGAGTTTGGTCAAGTGAGGCTTGTTGTTTTTATTTTCTAAACCTGGACTTTATGTCCCCGCACATCCAAAAGGTGATTTCAGCTCAAGCACATCCTTGGGCCAAAAGAAAATATAATTCACTCTCTAGCAGCTTAAAAACACATTTTTAAAAATGTATTGTGGCCCATTGATTTCAGCAGGGCATTTGGGTAAACTGACCAAATCCAGTTGAGATTTAGCAGGTCGTACATACAGAGATGCCACCTAATAAAGAATACGCTTTGTGTGATACTAGAACTATAAATACAGAGGTTTGACAATACTTCAGACCAAATATTTTACATTATTTACAAAATATTTAACAAAAATTATCATGTAATAATATCAGTGTAGGTTTATCCATAACAGTATTGAGTGACAATATAAAAATAAATGAAAACTCCGGTTACCAAAACTGCAGAGAAAGACAGAAGGGAAGAAAGAGAGCAAGAGAAACAGAGAGAGAGAAACGATCCACAACAGGGGTTGAAAGCAGCTAAACCAGATTGGTCTTCCCTGCCACCTTCACATATTAGAATATTAATATTAATGAAACTTCCTGCCCCCCTCTGTTTTTCCCCCCCCAGACGATTTGAACATGAAAAACTTAAAAAGCGCAAATTCCAGGAGTTGCGTATCACAGTTTGACCCGGAGCCACACAGCAGACACCAACCATGACAGACTCGCTGTTCAAAGCAAGCGGGAGCTGCTTTCATCAGGGGATCCTAGTGTTTTTTTTTTTTACTGCGTGACACCACCAACCAATGCCATCTGCCTTTTTCTAAAATCAGAACTTCAAGATGTGCTTCCTGCTTGTGCGTTGTTTTTAGGTGGGCTTCACAACCGAGACCCAGCATCACGTAGGCTGTTGCTGCTTTGCTGCTTGCTGACTGCTGTTTACAGCCATGCCCTGCAGTGCGGCGCAATGTTAAATGTTCACTCTTAAACTGTCAAGCCAGAACTGGTTGGGAACCCAGCCAGACATTCACAGTACAGTAGCAATTGATGCTCCCCTTCTTCAAATGCAACGCAACCCAATCAATCATTTCTCCTCCAGCCAATCCAGAAGCAGACCAGCCTACTTCCCTCCTGCCACACACCCACTTATTGAAATGCCTAGACTCCTCAGGGCCATTTTATTAAGCCTCTCCTTTCCCCCTCCTTCTCCACTATTCATACTTAAAGTTTGTTTTCTTTATCATAAATACTACGCACAAAAACATTAGCATGCACATCCTTTGCACTTTAAAGACACCTCAGCTCTGGGCCTGAGTAAGCCGCTGCTGACTCCTGATGCCTGCCCTCAGACATCTGTAAAATATTTTTATTCGGTGCCCCAATACCGCACTGGCAAAGGTCTCTCATCCTTGGCTTGGCAGAACTTCTGACAGAGCCGGCCGACAGCGCCATACAGGCCTAACCCCTGCTGCTGCAGCTTCCTGCTGCTCTGAGGGAGTCGGGTTGCCTGCCTCCTATTGACTGTGGGCCAGGCTGGGCAGGGAGGAGGAGGCTGAGGGGAGGCCCCGAGTAGAGAGGACCCCCAGGAGAGTAGAGCAGGCCAGGGGGGGGGGGCAGACTAAGAGTCGCAGGGGTTGAGGTGTGGGCAAAGGGCAGAAGAAGTGGGGAAACTAAATAGGGAAAAGGCGGGCTAATAAGCAAGAGAAGGGTCTAAGACGAGAGGCGGTCACACAGGAAGAGGAGAAGAGATGGGTGGCATGGAAGTGGAAAGGGAGCGATACAAAGGGCCTTGAGGGCAGGTTAGGCAGCAGGAGTTGAGGGGAGCTTCTCATTATGACTCCTCTTCCTTCTTCATGTCTCCAGGCCTCGACCACAACCTCAAAGCCACAAGCCAATCCAAGAGACCGGGGGGAGACCACGGAAGACTACTGTGAGTCAGGGTACAAACACAGACAGTGTAGAAGAGGGGAGGGGGATAAAGATGCCCGCCCCCAACAAAAAGAACATGGATTTCACAATTAAGGTTTTTTTTGCCTGTGATCTGAATCATTCAACCAAAATCAATCTGATATTTAGATTTTTCTACATCATACAGCTGCACAGTGCATTCAATAAGAAAGGTCTTCCTTAAAATTAACAATGCCAAGTTATAAATTATATAACTAACATCTAAATAGTACTTTTAGAAAATATAGCCTGCATCTCAATCTTTCCTTTCATATTTTCCCATGCTATTGTGTATAGTGTCCCATAGTATTTTGCATAATATCCATGGAGAAAAGAGTGTTTGTGTGGAAGTGTGGAAGATATGGGGGATTTGGACAGATTTGGTCATCCCCAGCATGTGTGAAATGTGACGTTCTAATTCGGTTTATAACAAATTGCAGCAGCTACCGGGCCATGACATGTGAAAAATGTAGTTGGAACAAATCAACCTTTTATTGAACTGCTGGTAGCTCTGGTCTCTCTTCCAGTCGATGCACTTCGACAACTTGAACATAACTATTTGAAACTGCTTGCACGGTTCAGCAGTTAAGCAAGACTATGCATTACATATATTTCCAATGCTGTAACGGAACGCACTGAGGCGTTTTTAGCGGCTGGTATACCTTACAATCAATAATTAACGAACTGATCCTACTAAATAATCAATTGAGATATGCCTTAGCTGGCCCAACTCCTAGATCAACTTGCAACGTCACAAGAAAACAAAAACAAAAGAAGAGTGCAGGAGAGACACTGAAATGTCCCTGGCTTTTCACACTGAAAAGAGGGAGGGTAAAGCAGACAGTCTGTCAAAACAAGATGCTCTCACACAAATTTTGCTCTCTTCTGCAGCAAATCCCGTGTGAAACATTAAGGCTCATTTGTGATGAGGCTGGAACAAACGCCTATAGCACAGTCAGCAAGCAACACAAAAAAGAAATCTCCCTCCCCGATTCTGTTCGCGAGTGCAAATTCATTCTGCTTTTGTCTCATCTCATGACAAATGCATACTGTCACTGTCACTGATGTGTGTTTACAGTGGCATATAGCATCTTGTAATTACTCGGTGAAAGTGATTTTGTTATCCTGAGGGATTTGTATTTTTGCGTGTGGGTAATCAAAAGAGATAGAGAGGGAGAGGGGACAACTGGAGAGTGATCTGCAATAAAAAAATAAAAAAAGGAGGCTGCTGCTTGAGAGCCATCTTTCCAGCACGGTTCACAATATGCCAACATGGATTTGGTGGCTTTTCTTTATATGGCAACAAACAACAACTTATTCCTTAACATGCAGTAACCTACAAACAGTTCACATACTACATGCACTGGATATCTACAGTATGCATGTGCAGTTAGTCTACAAATTGTCTAAACGGCTGCCACTGATTAAAAGGGTTGGTAAAATACTGGAGGCCCACCCAATTACCAAACTGTGTAAAATGAGACAATAAAAAACTAATATCTATAACAGCTACATTACAGGGCTATATCAGTCGAGTCAGTATCTCCAAATAATTCAAAAAGCACGCTATTTATGTCAATACATCAAAAATATTGAAATGTTTACCCACTTTCTGTGTTGACTAACAACATTATTTCTAAGTGGGCTTTGTTTTACCCTTTCCAGTGTGCACTTTGGCACGGCAGATGTATTGAAGCTGTTTACTTCTTCATCTTTGTTTAATCATTTTTTTCAGCTTGAAGGCTCTTTTATGGTATTGCTTTTTTAATTAATCTATTACTTCAATAGGTTCATAACTCCATTAGATATAAATAGAGATATTTCATAAATAGAGAGAGCAGGATTTCAGAGCATGGATTTGTAAAAAAAAAAAAAACACCAAAGAAAACAGAAATACAGTGGAATAAACCACTGATATTGTGTGGTCATGGCATAAGCTGACCCAGGGGCACTGAAAGTGTTTCATAAACTTTAAACAGGGTCCTAGGTCAGTAATGTTTGGGTTTGCATGTCTTTGTAGTCGGTTTCCCCCCAGAGCACTACGGAGCCCATTGAGAAAAGGCATCAATGCCACAGCGAAATGAAAAACTTTCACGTGACATACGGAGCCGCGAGGCATCCTCCAAGGATATTTGAATGCTTGAAACATCAGTGACCCTTCATCAGATAGAAAGGAGATGGATATGAAAAATATTGACTGGCTGGCTGTTTGAGAGGAGTATGAGAAGCTGCTTAGAAAGCCCACTCTCATTGCCAAAGACCTTACTCTAAACTCTAACCAAACCGAGCCTGCAAAGGAAAGACTCAATTCTAAATTCTTCTGGGGAAGGCATCAAGCTGGTAATTTCTTTTTCTTACTTTTTATTATTTGATAATACAAAAACTAATCACAAAGAAAGTACACCAAAGAGGCATATATCCTAGCAGTGATCTGCTACCTTTGCCAGCATCATTGCTGTACAATGCCTGGCCAAGGTCTTTGACATCATGCAAAAGACAGTGCTTAATGTAGCTCCAAAATGGCCTGAGGAAGCATCTTTCTTCAAATATGCTTTGCACAAGAAAAAAAAAAGAAATTAAAAAAAAAGAAATAAAACCCAAAGGCAAGATGAGTGTTAAAGTGGTCAGATGACAAATGTCTCATCTGATCTTTAATCCAGCAGAGGGGCCAGCTCCAGGGCTAAAACAGGAAACTCTCACAGGATAGAGCGCTTTGGTAAATTCCACTGCGCTAAATCACTGCTTTGGGTGCAACAACTTTCTCCACACCAATGAATGGCTTTTTAGGTCTCACGCTAAATGTCTTAGCCTAGCTGCCATTAAGACTGCGCTGACAGAGAAGATATATATGGCCTAGGCCAAGCTTAATAATAGGAAAAGCCTGGTGAATATATATATATCTGCTTCTAAGAGGGCCTACTTCTCATGTGATTACGGCATCATCAGCACCTTTTCCCGATAATCAACTAAACCTGGGAAGGAAAAAGGACAGGTATTTTTTGATTACCTATTTCCTCTTTCTATGCTTCTATTTTCAAGAACTGTGATTTAAATCAGGCTAAACACCGTTGGTCACCACTGAAATCACCACTTTCCAGTCCACCTTTATTACCCTTATCTAATCCACGCACCAGAACAACAGGTTCTGCCACAGACTGACAAAAGTAATCCGCCTCTCATCAGCTGAAATTCAAAGCGGGATATGCTGGCAGAAATCCCTCACCACAGAGACTGATGCAAACATTTGGCAGCCATTTGCTGCTCATCCAGTTCATGACACATTCCTTGATAGTCAACTTCACAGAGCCAGCCGGTGTTCATCTCCATCACCTGATGACGCTGGCAGGCTCAAGTCTGTTGTCTTTGACGGTGATCGAATGTGGCAACACAGAAGTGAGTAATAATTGGGTCAACAAGGTATGTCAGTTCCCACTAACTCTTGTCTGAATCATCTCTCTGCAGCGTAGCCAAACGTGATAGTATGACGCCTGAAATATTTGGCTGTGATAGGCAGCGACAGCAACATGGCATGAGATACTGTTTTTAACCTATGCGTCACTCCCAAAATGGTTAGGCCTAGGAGAGGTGAGGCGCTGCCTACATACCTGTGTGTTAATCTCAGAGTTTTATTTTTCTTGCTCGTTTGTTGTGTCGTTGGGTTGTATTTCCTCCTTCCTTTTTCTCTATTTGACCTTTTAACGGTTATATGTAAAACTGTTATTATAATCATCATCATTATTATTATATCATTATTATTATAGATGAGCCATCAAAATGGTCCACTCAAGCCCAAACAGAACTGTGGATGCAATCAGTATGTTAAGATTTAGCAATAACCCCTGTGACTCACCAAAAAAAGCAGTGAGTCACACAAGAAACCCCCCACCCCCCAAAGAATACTTCTTGATTTATTTTTCATTCAAATAATCCACCTCTCCTCTCTACAACCAGTAAACAGAAGTTCTCTTCCAAATAAACCCCGTCTTCCAGGCTGTAACTCTTATAGTGTTTAACAGCGTAAAATAGACAGCTGGAAGCAGCACTTGGGCCAAGTCTTTTTCCAGACAGAGATGGAAACAATACGCACTTAAACTGTAAGCATGGTGAAACAGTTTCCACTGAAAATGACTTAATGGCTAAGAAACATTTATTTGGTAGTAAGACTTGTAAACATGCTCTACGGGTTAAGAAAAAGCACAGAGGTGGCCTTGTGTTGGTTGTAGCCTACCTACGCATTCCCACATGAGGGTGAAGCTAACACATGATCGCATCCAAGCAGGTTAAAATATAACCAAATGAATGTATTTGTTGTTATATTTTAACTCATTGATTAAAAAATGCCTTGATCTATTAAACATCTTTGTGTTCATTACACTCTGTATGCCTAATGACTGCTGGATGAAGCCCAAGACGATGTCTCCTCCACAACTAAGTCAGTCACTCGAATACCACCACCCTGCATGCTTTCTCATGCAGGTGAAGTCACTATGTGATAGTGAAACACATTCCAACTAGCAAACCGACAAGCAACCAAGTCCACGTCAAAGTCACTTATTTCCCCCTCATCACCTGATGCTGGCATATAGCCTAAAGCCAATTCAACGTTGGCCAGTCTACGGCTAATAATAGCAATTATGTTTTCCTATTAAAATAATGAATTAAACTTTGTAAAACAAGGTTAAGTAGGTCACCTTTGCCTCGTCTGAGCCAGGATAAACCCTGAATAGCAGCCCTGCCTTTATCAAATCAAGTCTCATTTAATCAGTTCATTTAAGTTGCAATTTAAGAGCCAATGTATCACCTGCATGTCACTTTAATCAGCTCTGTATTTAATTATTAATTATTTGTTCCATCTTTTATACAGATAAGCAGGGCTCTATTATTTTAACTGGACAGCTGAGTGAATACTCAGGTGAAGTTGCCAGTTAAGGTTAGTCCAAGCAGATGCAGTATGGATTAATTGTGCTGTTAATTATTGAGGTTTCTGCTCTCGACTCGGGGAAAATGTATGAAGCGCTTGTAGTGTGCAGCTTCAGTAGAGTGAAACTTAATTTTATAGGATGCAGATGTAACGTTTGGTTATACAGTGCAGAGGCAGATGAAAGGTGTTCATTTAATAAGCTCATTGACTTTGAAAAACTCACTTTCCTTAAAAGATCAAGTAGATGAGCATCAAATGATGCCAACGATAATGGGCCCGTAGATTTATGATGGCACAGCCTAATGCTGTCTGTTGTATCCATTTGTATAATAGTACATCTCTCTAAATAGGGTTTCTCTAAAAAGATCTCCCATTGACAGTACATCACACTTTAGTAATCCAAAGTAATGTAAGCTTGTAGGGCTGAATGGCTATTTGCTGTTGCAGATATATTACTTTGAAGAACGTTTACTACTTCTACAGAAGATAATCATATACCGCACATGTAACTGCTGTTATATTCACAGCAAATACAAACAAACATAAACCAGCATGAGTGCAGAGTAAAGACAGACATGTTCTGCAATGTCACACATATTAAGTGTCATCTTTATGAATAGACCGCACAATTATGTAAGTAAGTCCTTAAAAGTAAGTCAATCTTCAGTATGTGCACTATAACATCATTGTAACACTTTAGCATGGCATCAGCAATAAGATACTTTATTCGGCTCCTGTCTAATGTCTGTTTCCAACACAGGGTTATGGGGACATGGTTTTGTTATGATGCTGAATTAGAAGAAAGCTGTTCTTTCGCAAGCTATAATCATAACGTTACAATGTCATTGATAACTTTACATGACAGCGACTGTGTAGTTTCAAGGTAGTGAAAGTTAGCAATGCGGCGTGCTAGTGGGCTAACAAGCTAGGCTAGGTAGCGAACTTCCTAGAAACTTTTTCAAGTGAGTGTCAGGATCGCGTTTGCATTATTTGTAAGCTTTGTAAGACTGTAAACTCCCAACCAAGTCGAAACAGAGCTCTGTAACCGTTTACAAGTGGTTCGTTAGTCGTGCAATGTAGCACAGTTTCACAAGTTCACAGGCAGCTAACTGTGTGTCAGTTCTTACCAGGAAGTGGAACTCGGTTGCTAAGCTATTCCTTCTGCGTTGAGAGTTCGCGGTTGTCTTTGTTTTGACTTTCCCTTTCTTTCCAAGGTCGCTACAAATAGTCGACTCGGCTGGCCTCTCTCCTCGCGTGACACCGTTGCCTGAGAACTACAAAGTTGTGGTTGTTGTTGTTTTTTTCCTGTGCTGTGTAGAGCCAGTCGAAAGTGTGTACGTGTTTCCAGATAGTCTCTCCACTAGGCCCCTCTCACCGCCACACTCCTGACCCGTGTGCCAGTAATGTAAACAACCCAGCATTCCCGGAGCGGAGAGGAGGGGCAAGTGTCAAACAGTGCAGGGAAGTTGTCAAATACCGCGAGATTCAACAGGGAAACTCAAACCACCCCCTACCCTTCTCCTTTTGAGTTTCTTTATTTTTTTATTCCCATTAAACTGAACATGTTCCATTATATTTATTGAGAGAAATTATATGATAGTGAGGGTGAAAGTTCATTCTTCACCTTGGAGACAGTTTTAACTCAAGGTGCACTTACTAGCTTTTTGCAGAGCTTTCAACTGCACCTCACATTTTGACAATACAGGGTCACAAGACGAGGTCATAATGCAGATAATTGGTGTAAATAAGCGGATGAAATTTGTAACTGATTAAGTTACCTAAAAACAATTTGAATTGAACTTTAGGGCACCTATGGATGTGGGGGAAGTTGCCAGCTTTGTGCAGTTGATAATCAAGGTTTGTTTTAGATAATTATTACTTATGGATTTATGTGTTTTTTTTCTCCAATTTTGTCATTATGATTGGCCATAGTGTAATTTTACTATGTTGGTCTATTCTGTACACACCACATCTATTGCGTGCCTGTCTGTCCTGAGAGAGAAGTCCCTCATCATGTGCTCTTCCTGAGGTTAAAGGGTCTTTTTTAAAATTTGTGATTTTGGGTTAAATTAAACCACATTTTATGATCTTCACCAGTAGATGGAGTTTGCTGAGATAATAACTAAACAAAGTCAGTTTGGTAGTTTAATCTATTAAACTACATCATATGTTATGAGCTGATCATATGTTTTGTGCGTAAAACCTTGATCTTCAAAGTAAGTATAGCTGTCAGAATGTAGTGAAGTAAAAAGTATAAAGTTTGACTGATGATTGGTTTCTTTCAACCACTGAGGGTGACACATTCTTAAGTTGCAACAAAACTAAAAGATTGGTTATTCTAACTTAGTTTGGCATACGCATGATGATTCGTTGAGTGTGTGTGTGAGTGTATATGTGTGCAGCAGAGAGATGGAGGCAGCCAAGGCTTAATGGATTCTCCTGAAGATGCTTGCTGTCGTTATGCTACACGCATGCAGAGTACCCACACATCACATGACACACACACAGGCTGTATTGGGAATATCATGAGACTTTATTGACAAGAATGGTATCGTAGATTGACTTGCATGGGCCAACGAGAGGATCTGGAATTGATCAGCTTACTTTGCTTTGATAAAAGCTTCGGCGCTGATTTCAGACTGACAATTCAAACACTGCTGATACACAGGAAGCACATCTGTCTTCTTCCCATCCCCATTGTTAATAATCAACAAGTTAGGTGGGGTTGTGTTTTTTCTCCCTACTTCAATAGCCTTTTTTGTTAACCTCACTGCAAATATGGAAAAGGGAGAGATGCCTGGAGTGTAGGATTTTTCCCCCTTTTTCTTCAACAACAGTTGAAGATTAAAAGAAACGTCTCACGGAAATCTGTCAATTCTGTATGTGAATAATGCTGTGTGGAATTTAATGGCATGAGTTATATTGGGTTTCCTCTACACCCACATTTTCTTTCAATAAGATCAATGGCGCTCAGTGACAGATAGGGACGGTCTTTTGTATCTTCAAATTTCAGGTTTCTGAGGGAATAATTAGATGGATGGATGAAAAGTAATGCATCAGTCTGCGAGGGGAGCTGCACCCAGAGATCCTCTAGTTCAACACGCATGCCTCCACGTCTGTTTGGTAGAAAACTGTTTAATAATCGTGCTGAATTTCCATTGTTCTAAAAGTGGCTCTCTGCACTGATCTGGTGCTTTAAACCAATAGCAAACTTTTTGTGTTCTTTTTGCTGATATTGTTTATTTAAACCAGAGAGGGTGTCCTTTTGATTTGGGGACTTTATTTTAGCATGAAGAGAGTATTGTCATCTATTTCACTCTCTTCCCCTTCAAACTTTCTGGTGTTGCTTGTAGGTAACAGGGATGGAAAAGGTTTTCCCTCCAGGGGAAATGACGAAGGTTGAAGTGCTGGATTCATAGAGATGTTTTAGACATTTTACTGTAAACGTGACATTTAACTCTGATGTTTTAGAACAAACTCTCGCTCATATTTGGGGGTGTTTTTCTGGGCAAAGTTGCCTACAAATGTAATCTGATGATAATTAAGCTGAATTTATAAGTATCTGATCACTAATGCCTTTTGCTTATGAATATGAACACCACAAGACAACATCTAGAAGCACTTTAGGCCAAAAGGCTATTGTGAAAAAGACATATTTAAGATGATTTGTAAAACAGTTTATTCCAATGATTAAAACCGCTAAATAGCTGTATTGTGAACATACACATTTCAGTGCAATTCTACATGGGATTTTTCATCGCTTAATATGCAGAAATGTTGCACCCAGGGGCTGGAAGCACATTTTAAACACTTAAAAAGAAAAAAATGTTGATGTTTTCACTCATGTCTTCTTTATTTCCCTCTGTGTTGTTGATCTGGCTCAGGGGTTAGGCATGACTGCAATGTGGTACAGACAGAAGCTGCAGTCAAAGCTCCTGTGATCGGGTGCAGACTTCATAGAGACCAGCAGATGGAGGGGAGAGGAGCTGCGTGCATCCTGAAGGTTTAGCAAGAACTGAGAGGTTACACTCCACCAGTACAAAGATGACCTGTCACACACTGAAATATGCTGTATCAATGCAGACGAGCTTCCTGTTTATGTACCTCACAGAGCACAGCTATCAGAGGAAAAGAGAAAGGGATTACAGATGGAAATATGTATGAAATGTTGTCTCTTTCCTCATATACCCAGGCGAACTTGGAGGCAGCATGCATGTGACGCCTTGCGTTTCCATTTTATACACTAATTAATGTTGTTTTGTCTTCAAAGTGCAATTGCAAACGGTAGTTATCAGCCTTGATCGCAGCATTTTCAAGGTTGTCTAGATGTGAGCCTTCACATAACAAATACCTGTAAATATAGAATAACAGCACAACAGAGAAATAGAGGATTTATGGCGTGTGGAGAGCACAGTGCAAATGAGGCACAGGAGAGACAGTTGGATAATGTGAAGGACAAAACGGGTATATTATTTATGCCTACATCACTCTATAAAATCTGTTTTTCAATGGCCATTTGTGTCTGTGTTGTGTTTTAGCGTGTGTGTGTGTGTGTGTGTGTGTGTGTGTTCATGTGGACTTGCATATGCACGCATTGGCAAACAGACACAGAGGATCTCTACACCTGCTCTGCATCGACCAGCGTGGCAGGCCTCAGTCTATCTCTCTCTCTCACACACACACACACACACACACACACACACATCACAGTTGTGCTGTGTCTCATTCACATCGTCACCCCTCTGACATCAACCTGTGTGTGTCGGTGTGTATTTGTGTTAGCAGGGTGGTTGGTGTGTGAGGTGAGGTTAAATAGGCGCCTAGCAATGAGAGGAGGGAACTGAGGCGGAACTGGCAGAATATCACACACACACACACACACATTCACACTTACACTTACACATACATTCACACACACACACACACACACACACTCACACACAAGCAGTGGCGATAGAAACAACACTATCAGAGCAACATGTAAACTGCAGGTGTGGCCTATGCCTCAGTGATCATTCCATACTTTGTTTTGACCCTGTCGCCTGTCACTGTGTGTGTATAATGTGTGGTAATGTCTGTGTGACCGTGTGTATGTCTGTGTGTGTGTGTGTGTGTGTGAGAGTTTACAGTAGGGAACTATCCTGAATATATCCACACACACGTTGCTCTGCACCCGGAGTCAGTTCACCATCCACAACCTTGTGCATGCTGGAAATAGCTTTGATAGCTACAAATTGTTCGACACCGTAAGATGTGACTGTATTGCTGATTTGGTTTATATGGCTGTCACTGAGCAATATCTGATGTCAACATGTTTAATGGACACTGGAGATTTCCCCTAATATTTCTGGTGATGAAAGGCAGGGTAAAGTGCTTATCCGTTTCTCATTTGACCTTTATATGGAACACGTTTTCTTAGGCAGATCTGACTAAATAGACCTCCGTTGCAAATGTCACAAATTTGGCAGGTTTTTAAAAAGCCGACCCTGACAAACTGGCATGTTTGTGGCCCTCATACTTATTGGACTGCATGGGTCTCCAACAAAGGGCCAAATCTCTGGGAAAATGTTTTTCTGCAGCAATTGCAGGCTGGTCTGTGTGGCCTAAAATGTTGTGAGACCACGCTGAGCACTATTAGTAATATTTTTACTATTAGACTATTTACTTTGTCCTTGTTAATACATTTAAAATATTGAAATGGTCCGTGTGCTTACCGTTTCCAAACCTGCTTATGTGTTACCTATAAATTAAAATGTTGTATATTGGCATGATAAGTGTTCAAGCTCGAATGGTAGAGCATTTCAGATCTTCTTTTTTTTTTTTTTTATAAATATCAGTCACCCAAGCTTTATGAACAAACTGCTTGTATAACAGAAAACATACAGTGCTGCCACCATTGTTTATGCACAGTCATGGTACCCAGATGGTGTCATTTAACAGGAGGAGGAGTTAAGAGAGGTGGGGGCGGATGTCAGTTGACGGAAGCCCTCCTTTCTTACCTGTTGAGGTCTCTGCACAGACAGACAACATTGTACTTCTCTTTGTACATTAAGATTCATGCAAAAGAAAGGATGGCAGGTTGGAATTAGGTTTATCTCTTTATATCAGCTGGATTTTGCAGTTTTGCAGTAAGTTAAACAATAACAGATACATTTGGTGCTCAAGAGCTTGGATGTAATATAGTCACAAGGGAGCACCATTCAACTCTATGTGTTTTTGCATTCTTCTTTTGCATAACCTTTAATATATTTTTAGTAAATAAAGAAGAAAATACCTGGAATTTGGTGAAGCAATGGTATTGGCAAGAAAGTGGCTGATCTGGCATTCCTTATACAAACACACACAAATGTTACTGATAAGATGCATTCTCGTCACCGGCAGCACAGCAGCAAACCCCTGAAATTCTTGTCAACACAGGGCCGTGACGTTGTCCAGAATCTTCATCCCGCTGCTCCAAAACTGAGCGAGGCTGGCTGTGTTTGTTTGTGTTTCTGCTCCAGCCCTGCTTCCTGTAGCTCTGTGGTGTCAACCCGCCCACCGTCCTCCCATCAGGCCCAGGGAACACAGCCCTGCTGCCACAGCGCACGCAGGCACCCCAGCGACTGAGGTTTCCTCTTGGACTGACTGAAGTGTTTTCTGTTTCCCACATTGTTGGAATTCAACACCAGCCTGTTTACTGGTCCCCATGTGGCTTCAGTTTCTCTCTCTTTTTTCTCCTTCCACAACACACCTTCTTTACATGGCATACATACCCAGCACTCATACTAAGTAATGAGACATGTATGACTCAAACTGATCAATATAAAGTTTTTAACCTTTATCACAGAACCATTTATGTTTGCAAATGTCTGACTATACGTTTAAGTCACGTTTAGATATAGTTATAGAGCTGAAGAAATTGTTGTATACTATAAATAGTAAAAGGAAAAAAAGCCTGATATAATATAATGTGAGGTACTGTATGGGCATCAGGGATATCATTTTCATATGCTTTATTTTGCAGCTGACAATGAATCATACAATGAATCAAAGGAAATAATACACATCTCAAGAAAAAATGTTAACAAGATGATGAGGCGCATGCAAAATATGAATCTCTTCTTTATCTGCTTTGTTTTTTCACTTCCTTCCCTCGGTACAGCCAGATGGCAAAGCTCCAGCTCTGCAGTCCTCTTCATACACTCATCATATTTGATGGGCATCCTGCTGCCGAGTTTCAAGGAGGCCATGTGTTTACGAAATGACACTTGTGACAAAAGAAAACTTCTATTTAGCAAGCTGATTCTTGGGTGGGGTGCATGGGGGCAGCAGCGTGTGTGCATTTGTGTAAGTGTTGGTGTAACGCCGTATAGGGTGGAGAACAAAGATTGTGGGTATATATTGTGCTTACATAGGAGCAAGGCAGTGGGAGAAAGGTTGTGTGTAGTGTGTGTGTGTGTGTGTGTGTGTGTGTGTGTGTTCGTATCAGTAACATCCATACCGTCTGTTTCACACTGTTGTCATGTTGGATGCCTGCTCTTTTCTATGAGTTTTTTTATACTATGTTACAATACATTTTATTATCATTTTCGAGCATTTACCATTCCAATACAGAAAGTTGTTGTTTTTTTCACACTGATACCATAAATATCATACATTGTGGGGTCTCCTCCGCTGATGGATTCAAACATTCAGGACAAACTTTTGTTTGAAACATATACTGTTGTACATTTGCAACTGAAACAGGTTTTATGTTGGTTGTTTATTTGTTCTCAGTATGCTATCATCTTATCCTATTATTGTCTTTGTCTTCAATGGTGAGGATTTCCCATCAAAGTTTTCCCCCTTCTGTTAATACTTTAGGGAATTTTCAAACGTCGGGATGTATGGCTGTAATGCCCCAAGATTTGTTCTCCCTGAAAGAAATGATAGAGTAAGAATATATTAACTACAGAGCAACCTGGCTTTATGGGGTCTGCATTTACTCTTATTTCATTTTAGATTTACCAATATGTTATGCATAAATATATACTATATATGTATATAGATATATATATATATCAATATATGCTTTGCAGCATTCCTTTGATTTAAATTTTAAAGCCATGTTCATGCATTAAAAAGCAATTTCATATTTTTGACTGCAGGGTCTAGATGCAAATCCATGGGGCATTACGTTAAAAACCATAAACATTATAAAATAGAAAATAGAAATAAAAAATGGAAGCAAAAATGAGGACATTTAACTGGTCATTAATAACTGAATGCTTTCTCATTTGTTGATGTGATAAACGAAAATAGTTTTCAAGATAAAACACAAAAATGGCAAGTGTAATGACAAATAAAACCCATTTAAAGCAAAGTATTTTTATTCACACAAATTTAATAAGATATATAACAACCGTTTGGTCCATAAATATTTAAGGGGAAATAGTTTCTATACACCATCTTTATTAAGAAACAGGGAAACATGGACAATCTTGATAGAACACTTACTGTACTCAACTATTAACACGAAGATCAATATATAAGGTTCTTGGATTACCCAACTATATCTGAAAGAGTGCACAAATGCTTTCTATGACATCGCTGCCCCCTTTTTAACAGGATACACCATAAAAAGATCTTCGGAAATAAGATGCAAAACAGTACAAAACTAGTGAGGCGTCAAAAGGATGTGAATCAGTTAACAAAGAACACATATATCCTGAATTTCACAAACTTTCTCCCAAGTTATAGCATAAGGCACATAGTAGAACTGAGTTAGGCATCTACTTCATTAAGTAGATTTAGAGTACCACTTTGTTCTACAATAGAACAAATTGTGACGCTCACAATGAAATGTATCAACTCCATTGAAAATTTGCTCTGTCTTTCTTTTCGCTCTCTCTACCTTTCAGCCAGAAGAAACATGTTTTTGGTCTGTTCAGTGGCAAGTGTCATTAAAGAAAGTATAAATATGGCCAAAAAGGAGAACACATGGACAATGACTTCCCACTGGCTGCCTCTGACGACTCCACCTATCTGAGGTCATTAGAATGTTCATGTCAGCTCTACAAATCTAGTCTGCAACGTCGCAACCACTTCATTTCTCACCCCTACGCCGTTTCCCTTTTAAAATCACACCGTTACCCTGAGCAACATGATAAAAACAATAATGCACTTTTCACTGGGCAGTATATTGTCACTGTGCAATTGAGTTTAGCTGTGGATCTATGGATATGTTTACTAGGAATTATCCATTTGACTACGGTTAATCTATGAGGGCAACAAATCCGAAAAAGTGCTCTGTCATGAAAATAATCCATTACAACAGGGTCCATAAACTGTTCTCCAATCCAAATTTCTCTCGCTGATTTATAATTATTACGTGACTGCATTACATGTTGAACAGTTACCACTGTACAGATTATGGGATTTGCTTCGTGCTTTTTAATCACAGTAGATTTGTGAATCAAGACAAAAATGTGTGTGGTTTCAGCATCTACCTGCCATATAAGCTGTAATGGTTAGGTGCTTATGATGCAATTTAGACGTTTTACATGTAGCTCTGTGAGATATTTCACTGTCTGATTCCATCCAACTCAGTCTTAAAGACTGAAACATTCGTAAATAATTAAAGCCTGTTTTCTGGAGTTACCCATAATACAGAACATTCTACAAGTTTATTTCCCAAATTATTCCAGAACAGAAAAAAAATCTTTAAATTGGATAGTGCGAACACAGTGCATACACATACAGGTTTCTGAGGGCAAAATATTCATATTATTTAAAAATTTACCAATTAACCATAAATTAGGAAGGGTTCATTTGATCATAATTCTTCAATACAAATGTACAAATAAAGTCAAATCAAGTAAAATATCTAGATTTCCAGACAAGCTTCAAGTTTAGTTATTTTTTCCAATGAATTGTGGATTTCATGACAATTTTGTAATGCCTTCAGCTCAAAAATGTCCCATTCAAAATCAATCTGTGCATACTGTAACACCGCTGCCATGCGGTTTCAAATGCTACACATTAAAATGACTTCCTCCTGTTTTAATGTGGCCGCTGCTGTTCTTGCTCTTGCTGCTCTTGTTTGTGTACACGGTACAGCACTTTCTGATCCAAGGAGCGTTCTGGTAGATTTAAAGGTGTCACTTAAAAAAGTAAAATGTAAATTGAGGGGAAAAAAAGGAAAAGAAAATCAAAAAACCCAAATAAAATCAGATCAAAAAAATCAGTCTGCTAGAGATAGCTTGTTAGAAAAGATTTGTCAAGGTAGTTTGCGAAGGGCTCCCCGAATCATGGCTGTCCAAACTAGAGGTGACGGAGGTCACTACAGTGATAGAGGGGTTTGTCAGGTCTGTTAGTGTGGCCGCGCTGGAGGGGGGGGTCAGGGCCCCACTGTCAGATGAGGGTGGAGGGAGTGAGGTGCCATCAGCCTTATCAACACCTCCATTCTCCTGTCGCAAAACGTTCCTTCTGAATTTGGCTCTTGCGTTTTGGAACCAAACCTGCAAACCAATCCCAATGTGGCTTTTACTTTTTGTGTTTAGGATTAATTTTTAAAAAGAAAGTATCAAATCATTTGTACAGTAGTTTACATATCAAGTTATCACAGCTGTTACTGTATCAAGTTGCCCTTCTCTTATGTATGTCAATCTTTATATGGCAATTTCCACATTATTTTGAGCTCATGGGGCAGATAACAATGAACCAGTTAGCTCCTCAACACTAAATATAAGAAAGGATTTTAATAGCAAATCAAACATTAATCCTATCCTTTTACTATTTTTTAACTCTGTGAGAAATCTGTGAGAGTCGAATTACACCCTTTTTCTGTTCCACAGATAAAAAGAACATGTGCACTCTCATTATTAATAATTTTATAACTTAAGAACAACTTTTATCGTGTCTTTCCCAAAAAATAACATTTAAGAATCTACAAAATGTCTGATATAAACTCCAGGATACACATCTAATGACTAAATGGACCAAACAAACAAACAAAATCAAAGAGATGGCTTCAATGATAATTTTGGTGTGAAATGAGAGGGACATGGAGGAGGAGTGGGGTGCAGACACAGATATGGGGTGATCAGATCAGTAAGAGGAATGGCTCTCTGCTTACCTGTAGAACTCTCTTAGTGAGGCCTGTTTTCTGGGCCAGCTGCTTTAAGTCCTTGGCATCTGGGTTGTGGTTGATGGCAAAGTAGGATTTCATTGTCCGCAGCTGATGGTGCTTGAAGGAGGTCCGCATGCGTTTGGTCTTCTGTGTTTGAGGGTAGGACTGCTGGTCCCGGTCCAAGTGATCGGTGTCGTTCTCGTTACAGCCTGAGAGGGCAGAGACCAGAGCACGGGGGGTTGGCTCAGAGTCCGAAAGCAAGAACTGCACAAAATGTTCAACTCAGCAAGTGATTTTCCTTTTAAAAGTTTAACTTTTGCATCTGAATTCATTGTCTCTGTGCTCAACAAGTGATACATGACTAACTGGTAATAAAGCAGATCAATCCACTACTGTTCAAGATAAAGTTATTCAAATCGGGAATCTGCTTAAATCTAATTATTTGCAGTGGTCACTTACTGCTTCTGAGGCTCATTATTAAACTGAATATCTCGTTACACGGTAACAGGTTTTGCAGGGAAAGAAAAGACACAATTACGAGTATAAGGTTGAGGCTATCACGTATAAACTGGATTGAGTGAAGTTCATGCATTTCCATTGACATGTTATGTTGAAAGGTCTATCAAAGGCCATCATGTTAAAAAATGAAAGTTCTATATTATATGTATAATATCTAGTATGTATATTTATAACATACACTTGTAATATGTGAGTAAGTGACAAGAACCTAATTGAACTGAGTAAACTTAAATTAATTTTTAAATTAAACGCACTGGAAATTGTGATTTTTGTGGTTTTAATAGAATCTGTGTTTTTCAAATAAAAGCAAAATGATGTGTTTTAATCATAGTGGGACTGGGCTAAATTATTTCTGCTTGTGTTTGCAAAGACTAATAGCCCTAATGGGCCTCATTTGTCAATACTGCATGTGTAAAATACTTAAAGACGGTGAAATGCAAAAACGGATCCACTAAATTGAACGCTTGTGAACAGTGCTGCCGAAACATTTATCACTGCATTAAGAAAGACATTTCTTAACACATTATTTCACTATTATATGGTTTTCCAAAATTAGATTTGTGCTTATTTCTGTGACAAAGAATATTTAAATGACAAATAAATACGTGCAAGTTAAATTAGCATGTGACTGACATTTATATGCCTGCAACCAAAATATGCAACAAAATACAATTTATATATATATATATATATATATGTGTGAGTGTGTGTGTGTGTGTGTGTGTGTTAGAGCAGGTCTTATAAGATCGTACAGATTACTGCAAAATGAAACGAAACCCAACTAGCAGAGAATAAGCATAGGATTCCTAAATTATATAAGCAGGTTGTATTGATTTTCTTGTCTACTTGTAACTAAAATACTGATCAGTTTCTTCTCTCTCTCTCTCTCTCTCTCTCTGTGGCAGATAAATTATCAAATGAATTAAACCAACATTTCATCATAAAGATGCAGCGCAAACACTTTCTCAAAAAATGAATAACTGGTTTAAATAACATATCAGTTTGAATAAGGCAGATGCAGATTTATTAAACTATGGGATACGTGTTTTAAATGTGTGGCATTATGTTGTGGTGCGTGTTGAATTATGTTTTTTGTATCATGAGACTTATTCTTGTGACACTTACGCATCATTAATATGACAATCATTGACATCTATGTTCTTCTGTTCCAGCCTTCCCTGGATTGCGTTTCTCTGGATATTACCCACTAGGGGTCTCTATATCCAAACAAGACCAAACTTTACAGAGTGGAGTGGAATTCTCAGTAGACCCACACCTTTCCCTGGTGAGAACGAACATGAATGTGCTCGCTAAAGCAGAAACAAAAGCTCAAACAAAACCTCATCCTATTTGTCATGAATATGAGTCTCCTGATCTACAGAATGGCATATTAACCTGAAGCGTCTGAGACTTTCATGAGGAAGGTATGTTGTGTGAAAGCCTATTATAGCACAACGTAAAAAGAGCACTTTGGAAAAGACAAAATATCAAGACTAAATCTTTCAGCTGTTCCCTAATTTAATCCATGTTTTTTTTTCATTATATTTTTCATTTTTAGTTTATGGGCTAATTTGAATGCTGTAAGAACATAAATTCATCATATAATTAGAACATTTAACATTTAAAAACCAGACCAAAAAACACTTAATCTTAACGAGACCAATACTTTTTTAAATTAGAAAATATTCTATTCTATTTTATTCTGTTCTATTTAAATATCCCAAATGAAAAACACAATATCCCCACTGGGACCTTTACTGTGTCTGTGGTGCCTAATAATGAGTTCAGTGGGACGTCATCTTATTTTATGTCTTTCTCTGTGAGATTTGTGTTTTGTGTGATTTTTTTTGTTTGTTTGTTTAACCTGTTGCATTAGATTTTAACGTTTTGTTGTTGTAGGCATATCCTGCTACAAAAAAAACCAACAACACAGAGCTACAATAGTTACAATTCTCCTATCAAGGCATCCATGAGAACTTTAGGAGTTTTGCATAATCTCTTGGAATTGTGTTTGCGAATAACAAACCAAAGCCCTTTCAACCGGAGCGCCGCCTGCACAGTGTTGTGTTTTTGAGCCCCTGGTCTGTCCCTGCAGCAGGCCCCTCTGCGCGGCGCTCCTGCGTCCCTGAGAACTGTGCTGACCGCCGCACATGAGGTCAGGGATTCCAACGTCACCTTCAATTAACGAAGAACAATTAACGCGCAGATTACCCTTATTCCTCCCCATTCACCAGGAACAGAGGAAACTTTGCGCACAATGACAAACTTTCTCAACCGCACACTAATTCGCAGAAAGCGACAACTAAATGGGGACGCTGCATGGGGTGGGGGTCGGGTTATAACATTCTGCGTTTCAATGCAAGATTTTAAATTAAAACTACATTTAACAGTAGCTCAATGTTGCCTGCGATCACAGTTTTTCTGCAAGTCAAAGGCGTGCAAAACGTGTTTTTTTTTTATTTTTAACCACGATTTGTTTACGCAACTGTCCCAGACTACCTGTGCCCGCCCGCGTCACACCCATTCGCCGCATTTATTCTGACATAAATTAGTCTTAATTATAAAAGTCGACGACCAAAGTTGACAGCGAGGTCAAATATCGATCATTCTCCGTGTAACACACGGCGTAAAGCACAAAAACACGGCGCGTGGACAGAAAGCTGCAGATCAATTAGCCCGGCTGCGGGCAGCGTTTCACGCAGGCAATGTTCACATACCTTTGTAGTGCCCGCAGGACAGATAGACCGGCTATACCGCCTGAATTAAAAGGCGTAATGGAAAAATGTACACACAAAAAAGGTATATAAATATATATTTGTTTCTTTTATAATTAGGGTTTCACGGTGTGTATTTGTTTGTGAGTGATTTGACTTTAATAATTTCAGCTGCTGTGTTTTTTTTTTTTTTTAAAGGTCAAATTAATAGGACGACATTTTGATCAGCAAAGTCCGAGGACCACGTAGCTTTTAGTAAAAGAATAAACCACAATGTCGCGAGAGGTTCCTAAACTTGTGTAAATGGACCGACCGGGGTCTTTTTAAGTTCAGTACCAGAAGGATTTATTTCGTGTTTCATGTCACAGAGATTTCATCGAGCTTATTACAGTTCGGGGGGAAAAGCTCGGTGTGTTTTTGCTGTAGGTATCAACCACCAGCACTTGGGCCTGTCCATACAGTTTAAATGGCAAACAGTTCAAGGCTATTGCTACCTTTGCACCAAAACTATCAAGGAAAAACGTAGGTAGTCTATTTACACATTATTCCCGAATACGTAATATGTGTTTGCGTGTTCGTGGCCCTGCTCCGAGCAGCACGCTGTCTCACCTGTGTAGCTGGGTATATCTATCCCCATGGCCGGGCTCTTCCTCTTGCGCGGCCTTCCCTTCTGAGCCGTGCCGGTGCCGTTGAAGTACGGCAGGGCGAGGCCGCCGCCCTTGGCCGCCAGCTCGGCGAAGTTGAGCTGGGGGTGGTAGTCCGGTCCCTGCACCAGCGTCTCGAAGTGGAGCCGGCAGTACACCAGGCTGTCCTTCATCCCGAAGTGGTCGCCCGTGGTCAGCGTCTTGTTGCAGGTGGTGCACGTGAAGCAGCTCAGGTGGTACACGGAGTCGCGCGCCCGCATCACCATCTCCGAGGCCGAGATCCCGAGGTGGCAGCGCGCGCACCTCTGCACGGAGAACCTTCTGGAACAGACAAATTGTCAAGACTCCTCATACGCAGACACCAAATGGGACAAACACGGAGACAGAAGTTGTTGTTGTTTTACCAAAATATAACCTTCACCGTAAACGACCAAAATATATTAAACTAAGGCAAATAAACTTTTGTCTTACGTCTCAGTGACAAATAGCAGGCCTATGCATTGAGGTAACATTCTGAGCTAACATAGCCACATCTGGCCTACAACACGATGACGGCTGGTCGACAGGCCACATTGTGTTTAGTATAAAAAATTGTACTAACACTTTCTCTCTTAAATAAGTAAAAAGTCACCATAAAGCCTTATCGATAAAGTGGCTTCGTGGACGTGTGTTAAAACACACGATAACATATCTGACCAATAACAGCCTTTTTTTCATTGGTTATTACCATAAACTCGAGCATGCTGCGTCACTGTACGTGCTGACAAAAACCACCGGGGCTGATTCTTTTTCAACGACAAACGATAGAAATGTACAGCCTGCTCATTTCTTTACGAGAAGGTGACTCCCTTTTTAAGTTAATGAAGTTTGCATTACACCAGAGTCATAAACTATATGGCATCTGACCCGCACCAACGATTAAGAACACAATATCATATCATAGCTTATTTCCAATTAACACCATGCACGAGCCATGGGAGACTTGTGATTTCACCCAGACAAGAATAAGGCCTAATTGGACCAAAAGGCTTCAACATAATTCCAAGTGAACAGCCACCGCCTGTTGAATCAGGGCCGACAGTGGCTGCACGAAAGTTTCTGTCTAAAAATCGTTGATTGTTAATTTAAGAGCTAAAAAAGCACGTTCCCATGAAGCCAGAAGCACAAATGGACCACTGTGTGTGCACGGAGAGGGTAGGGGGGGTACGCGCGTGCGTGACAGACACAAGGACTACGTTTTAGACTATAAAGGCGAAAATAATGAACCTTCATTTTTCTTACCTGTAGTAATCCTCCTTGCAATAGATACTTCCATCCTTGGCAAAACACGTTAGCTCCGACTCCAGCGCTAGTTTACATTCACAGCATTTGAGGCACCGCAGGTGCCACTGTTTGTCCACGGCCAGGAGGTAGTATCTATCCGAAATCTTGCCGCCACAGCCGGCACACAGAGCAGGCTTCTCCGGGCTCATAGAAGGCATGGTCTGAGTCAGAGAGAGAGAGAGAGAGAGAGGGGGGAAAGCTCATGGCGACTGCTTCCTTCAAGAGACTGGCGGGGGAGTCTTAACATACATTATGCAAAAGAAGAAACAGAAGGCCTTTAGTAGCTTTCTGGCCATGAAATTCAACATTTTTCATCTATCAGGGCGAGGCCTTTTGAAGAGCACTTTAAACACGCTGTTTAACAAATGCACGCTCGGTGTGTTTACAGCCCCCCCGGAGGAATAACCACCATCTATGAAATGAACTGAATGTCGAGGAGAATGACAGAAATATGTATTGCTAACCTGACATTTTATTAGTTAAATCCCCCCTTTTGTTTTGGGGAGAAACATATATTTCAAATACTGAATATAGGCCAATTCAAAAAAGGCAAAGATTATTTCTTTTTTTGCCCAGTTAAAATAAATAGATATGTAATAATATATTATATATCTATATAATATAAAATTAATAATAGTTTACCACGTCTTTTGTCAAATTTATTTGTAGTTATATTATTGCCAGAATTAAAATATGTCAACAGAAAAACTAAATATCACTGCTCTAATGTAAAAATGTATTAGATGTATTAGATATTTAACAGTGTGTTAAATATACTGCATGTGCACTGGCAGCCAGTTTTTGTTTTTAGTAATGATTTGGTGCAGATAGTCGAGCAGCCATTGAAATAACAGCTCATTTAAACTATCAATAGGAATATCCAGAAGAATAGATTTTTTAGATAAACATTTAAACACAAATAATTTACCATAATTATAAACAAAGCAGTAAATGACAAATCCTCCTCACTACTTACCCCAAAACAACTGCAACATTTCCCTGTCGGTTAACGATGCCACAGTCGTCGTTTACGCAGCAACCGTTTTAACATTAATTCAAACACAGGTCGACCAGGCTCTTACCGACTCTCTCCCGTTGAGCTGCATGCCCTTCGCCAGGCGCGACTCCGTTTTAGACCTTCTCTCCATCTCCTCCATGATCCCTTGGATGTGATCCCCGGAGATCCCGTGGAAAAGCATGGCTCCCGGTCCTGGACGCAACGTGCAACTGCCTGCCTCTGCCTTGCAGCCCACAACTTCCATATACTGTATACTGCAGCGCTGCGCCCCGCTCTCTCAGCGCATCCAAATGGGGCTCAGGGGCTCTGAGAGAGGCACACAAAAACAACAACACAACCCCGGAGATTCAGATCGCCTCCTCGCCACAGTGCAAAGGCAACTGGAAGAAAGGAAAAACGAAGAAACTACAACATGGGCGGGACAAGGAGGAGTGGTGGTGGCGGTGGTGGTGCACCAGCTTTTTCCTTCTTCCCGTGAATGTCTCTCCTCCAGAAAAAAAATATATAGTCCAAATGATGCGACAAACCGGTGTGGAAGTGGTAGTGGTGGTGGGGAGGGAGGAGGGGAGGGGGGGCTACAGTGTGAACACTCGCCAAAAATAATGACACAAAGTTTTTTTTTTGTTGTTGTTTCTTTTTTGGGTGATTTCTCTCTCCCGATCTCCCAGTCAGGGGTTCCTCGGTGCTTGGAGGTCAGGTTGGGACTGCCTGGATTTGAGAACCGTGTCCTATTTGTGAAGAGCCCGCAAAGCCTGCCCAGTCTGAATAATTTGGTAGGAGGAGTTCCCCTCTCCCTCTCTCTCTCTCTAGCTCTCTCTCTCGTGCTCTCTGTCTGGGGGGGGGGGGGG
>JAVQJD010067456.1:0-37658 GCA_036023655.1 Nannoperca australis
TGTGGTTAAATATATTTTTGTTGGATAAATAGAGTGATCGAGAGACAACAGAGAGAGAGAGAGAGAGAGAGAGAGAGAGAGAGAGAGAGAGAGAGAGAGAGAGAGAGAGAGAGAGACATAGAGTTGTGAATATGGCATGGGGTAGGAATTTGGAATGTGAAATGACTAATGCAATTGCTCAACCCACAACAAGAACATGCACTGCCTAGAGCTATGACAAGGCTGAGTGCATACCTCTATAGGGGGGCCTAACTCAGAGGCTGCGGTGGACTCGGATGGTGGCAGAGTTCCTCACAATGGGTGACGAGACGCATGGTTGTAAAGAAGGTGTATACATGTGTGATGGTCAATTGAGCGGGCGGCAGAGTTGAAATGATGGATTTACACCAGAGGACAGAAAAAAGATAGGAGTAGAAATAAAATTGTATTACAGTATGAATCATTAAACAATTTGAAACACAAAATTTGTACAATACAATTTGCCTGTACAATAAATGCTTTTTTATACATGTTCTCTGTTTCCAGGGGCATCCTGTAGTGTTTACCAAAGTCTAGCCTCTAATAACCTGGAGAACAATGGATGTGAAGGTTCCTGTGAGATATGCAGAGCCTTCCTCCCTCACTCTCTGCTCTAGAGCTGAAATTATGACTCGTTATCTCAAGCAAAATGCCCCAAATTCTTTCAATTCAGTTTCTCTCTCTCAAAAAAAAGAAAAAATCTTTACAGGTTTTCTTGTCTTCTATTCAACTAAATATGAGTGGATTTTGGACTGTTGGTCGAACATCATAAGACATTTGAATATGTCAACTTTAAGAAATTGTATGGGCATTGTCAGCCATGCTAGCGGTGTGGCTCTATGGGGATGCAAATGTCAGTGCGTGAGGAGGTCAGTCCAGGGCCCTGAAATATCTCAACAACTACTTGATGGATTGCCATGAAGTTTTGTACAGAAGTTCATAGTTCCGAGAGGATGAATCCTACTGGCTTTGGTGACTTTTCCTCTAGCACCATCATCAGTTCAAAATGTCCAATATGTTTCTGACCAAATATCTGCAAAATTTACCAAATCCAACAACCTCTGCTGTACTTTGTGTTGACTGTTTAATTAGCAAATGTTAGCATGCTAACATCCTAAACTAAGATGGTGAACATGGTGATCCTTACACCTGCTAAACATCAGCATTTTTGCTTTGTCATTGACATTAGCATTTAGATAAGCTACATACAGCCTGACAAGCAGTTAGCATGGCAGTAGACTCTTAGTCTTGTTTACTATTTTCAGACTTTTTAATGGACCAAATGATGAGTCAAGTATCCAAAAAACAAATCTACAGATTGATCGATAATTAAATCAAATCGTTAGCTGCAGCTCTCATCTGCAAAGGAACAAATCAACTGTCGCTGTGGCCTTCTTTTTAGTTTACTGGTCACATTTGCTTCGTTAAACAATAGTGTATAAAATGAAAATATTCAAAAGACATTTCAACAAACTTGTGAAGTGAAGTGAAGCAAAGACGAAAGCAGAAAACGGTTAAAAGAGGGCTGGATGCTTCAGGGTGCGGCTAAGTGCAGGCCGCAAGACAAAGCATGGTACAGGAGATAGGGTAGCGTACTGCACAAGAAGTGTTTGTGAACTGATTTTACACAAAGATGCCTGAAAATGTGTACTGTCATCCCTGTTCACTGGTCCACTGTGAGCCCCCTCACTGGGAAGCTCCTGGGGGAGGCTGTTCCCATGCTGCTCCACAGAAACACCTGCAGCGCTACCCACAGGGTTTACATTGCAGCTGCTGCGATAGGACATGATAACACCTCATCCACCTTCATAACTGACTCCCCATGCTCAATATATGGTACTCCTCTGCCTCTCTCAGCTGCACCCACACACACACACCCACTCACACACACACACTGACCTCCATTACAAGCGAAACAAAACTTTCCCACATCAACAATGTGCAATTGAGAAAAACACAGATAAAGGGCAGAGCTATGTGTTCTCTCAACCAGCAACATCTCTAAAAAAGAAATCAATCTGGAATGTCATTTGTGATTATTTGCAATATCTCCAGCTACATAATTATGCCATCTGTTGGCCTTATTGCTTCTTAAATCATCACTGTCATTAAAGGATTCAGATGAACAATAATGTGCCATCAAAATCTATTATGTTTTGAGCTTCGTGAACTGCACACTCTGGCTAACTCTCAGATCATGAGAGTGTGGTTGAGAGTGGGTGCATGACTGTGGGAAGGAAGCTGTCAGGCAGGGGAAGCCCAGTGTGGTGCTGCGTGCCATGTAGCTCTTTGTGTTTCCATTCTCGCTGAGCCGTCATCCAACCACAGGGGTGGACAGCATCTCTCATCCTCAGAGGTCTGGGTGTCACAGGTGGTATGGCCACAGGGCTGTGTGAGTGTGCATGTCTGACAGCTGTGGGATCACTCTGTGCTCTCTGAGGTCAGACAAAATAAAGCAGGGAGGAAGAACAAGAGAGGGAAAGACTGAAGCTGATCACCTTGTCCCATCGGGAAAGGCACCCCATTCTCCACTCCAGAAAGACAAAGGTTGAAGTAACCCTTGAGGGGCGGGTGTAGAAACTTTGGACAGGATGGGACAGATTCAACGAAGGGGGCCACATTTGGGGAATTTGTAAAAATGTGTTACACTTGGAGTCCTGCTTTTTTGCAGTAACAATGTTCATTATAGTTAAAATATTTATTCAGTTGGTTGTGCTTCATTTGGTGGTAATTTTGCATCTCTCTGGTTGTTTTGCATTTCTTTATGGTTGATCTACATGTTTTTGTGGTCTTTTGCATCTCTTTGTAGTCGTTTTGCATCTGTTTTGTAGTCGTTTTGCAACTCTTTCGTTCTGCAGCTTTTCATGGCACTTCTGCATCACTTTGTTGTTGTTTTGCTTCTCTTCGTTGTTGTTTTGTGTCCCTTGGTGGTCATTTTGCATATTTTTGTGTTCATTTTGAATCTATTTGTGGTCATTTTGCATCTTTGTGTGGTTGTTTGACAGACTTTGCAACAAAAAATGTTAACAGTTACTTCATACAGAGATTCTGATACTAATAAGCCAACTACCTATCACTTTCTAGGTCGGGGCCTGTGTTACGCCTGGCCAACCCTCCGAGGCCACCTCTGAACCCCTTTCCCACCAGAACCCACTGAGACTTTGGGAGTTTATGAGATTCTCCTGTCATCTCTGACAGGCCCTCATTTGCTTTCATTCAGCGTCTCATCACGGCTTCAAAGACGAGTGGATCATCTCCCTCGGGGGGGAATGAGAAGATCAGTGTGCCTTCAAAAAATGACTGGTATCCAAAAATTGTTGACCCAAGGCAATTTTGCTCCTCATAATTGGCTTCTTCACTCTGTATTGGGCAATCATTGGAGAGTTATGATGTATTATATTGCCTGGAAAACATCATTAAGTACGTTTTGTAGGAGTGATTCAATAACATATAATTTTCTCTTGATGAGCAAAACAGAGTTATTGAGGGAGGTAGTCAGAGTACACTGAGAGCTTTCTTCCTCTACCAAACAATAACTCTGCTGCCATGTTGTCTAACCAGGACAGGGAGACTGATCCAGTGCTAAATTTTGTCTGGTTCCAGCTGGAGCCCCCGAAGGACATAAAGCCAGGAAATAGCATCTTTGACGATCCAGTGAGGCGGCCACACACACACACACACACACGTGTCTTTTTTTGAGTGAGTGGTGGAATGTAACCAAGTACCTTTACTCAAGTAAAGTATAATTTTCAGATACTTGCTCCACATCATTAAATTACTTTTGACACCTAAAGTACGTTTTGCTGATAGTACTTGTACCTTTACTTACGTAACTGTTATTTGTAATGGTATATATTTAAACGGTGGTGTTCTCAATACTTTTACACCACTGTAGAGCAATAATTCATGAGGAAATAGCAAACATCTTCAGAAATACAGTATCTAGAAATCCTGGATCCAAACCAAAAACTATTTTTTATGTTTAAATCTGTAAATATCTGAAACTGGACTGAACCCTAACTTTGCACCATGAACGTGCATTAAACTCTGGTAGTGAGATTTGTACATCAAACTACACATGCGATCTCTCGGTCAGTCAGAGTGGCGTGATCGTGCTCCACACCTGGAGTCTGGATTCCACTTTGTGCCCATGGTGCTCAGGTGTGGAGAAAAACCAGTAAGCTCATCTCATCCTTTCCTGAGGGCTGAAAGATAAAGGACAGACAGAAAGAACCCCACGACCTTGAGAGAGAAAGAGAGAGAGAGGTAAACGTGCCTCATGTAGTGTTTGGGAATGGTTTGAAGGGGGCCTTATTTCTCCCTTTCTCTACTTCTTCTCTACTTTGAGCAACAAGTTAAAGCTGTGCACATCCAACCACTGCCCTCGGGATGTGTTATGACAACCGAAAACGGCAAACAGCGAGAGCAAGAAGTGGCATGAACAGATCTCAAGGTTTCTGACATGTGGGGGTGGGTGAAAAGGACCTCTGTTGAGAAGTGTCTAGCCTGAAGATACAACCATCAACTCAAGTACCATCTGGCAGCCACGGGAAACTGTCTGGGCCAAATTCTGATTGCTGTGCTGAATGAGATAAACAAATACAACTATCACTGGCAAACAGGAGCTTGTAACACCTCACTGCACTAATTAAAGGATGCTTGAGTTTGCTTAGCTTGCTTCTGGTTTCATTGATTCGCCCCTCCCACTTTGGTAGACAGCACAATGATGGAGGGTTGGAGCAAGGTGATTGAGATGTGGTTTTATTAAGATGCCAGGCAGCGCCTCAGGATGATTTTCTTCCCACTAAATCATCAAGGAACTATTGTGAGATTTTCACTGCTTGTTCTGGGAAATCCAATCATGCCACTTTCACACAGTACAAAGTCAGTCCGTGTCTGGCAACTTCATAAACAACCTGTCTCCTCCCTCAGACATCCTCTTTACAGTAATCTGCGATTTGCAATCTCACCTCACTATGAAAAGCTTGATATAATTAGTTTTGGTGTCTCTGGCTGCAGGCGAGAAGGAAGCCTCAGGATGGACAGACAGGAATATTCTGACACCTATCTGTGGAGGATAGACTAATTAGACTGAATCAGGGTAAGCTGACAAAAGCTAGCCCTAGGACATGTTTCACAGAGTCTTTCCTGTCACAAGTCTACATGTCAACAGATTATGCTATGCTCTCATAGCTTGTCTTGGTAGGGGAAAGGATCTCTGCTATCACACCTGCGAGCTATTACGTTTAAGAAAGTATCAAATATAATGGAAAATATAGCCTACAGCCTAGATTTAAAATTGGGAATTTGAGCATCAGTTGAATAACCTGAATTAAAATGCTGACTTTCAATTATGAGGAGTTGTGAAACACAAGGATTCAGTATCTGCATGACATCCAGTGCTAACAGTTGCTGTCCTGTTTCACCTCAGTGATGCATCACAGCATTTAGGAAGACAATCCATTCATGAAGTTAAATAAACAATGCATTTTGTATTAGGTTTCTTACCAGCATATCTGCTGCTGAGCGGTTTTGACACTAGGTGGTGTTTCTTCAGCGTTTTGTGTAAGACAAAGATCGTTAATTGTGATGTCATATATCGTGTAATCATGAAAAGGTACCAACTATAGTATCAACGACGGGTAATACATCTTGTAACCTCACAAAAATGTCAGAAAAATTGCCGTTAGAGAAGTACAGATCTGCAATTACATTTTCAGTGTCCAAAAATAGAGGCGGAGTGAGCACTCTTCATTTCATTTCCTCTTTCAGGTGACGCTGCAGAGCTTCCGCTTTCCTACTTCCGTACACAAACGCTGGGTTGATGACGTGTACACTCCAGTACCATTAGCTAGCTAGCTAGCTAGCCACCTGTCAGAATAAAGGCGTTGTGAATAAAGTAACGTTACAAAGCATACAGCGTTTCAACAAAACAGGCAAGATGGAGACGCTCTACCATCAGACAAACAAGTGAGTGTGTCATTTATTCTGCGGAAACTATGCAAACAGTCAGGTAGCTAACGAGTGTAACTACACTTAGTTAGCTAATTACCAATCGTTTAACTTCAGCCGTATTTGTACCAAACAGTGATATTATTCAGCATGGTAGGATTATAAGTCATTAAAACCTAAACACAATTGTTCGTTGATGTTTGTAAATGTTAGAAAATGTATAGAACAGGATGGGAAATGTATTTTGGCATCATGCGATGGTTCCCATTCTCTAACGTTATGTTTGTTCTGGATTAGGCAAATCCAGGAGGTGCAGTCTTTTATGGGCAATCTGGAGAAGACCGATCGTCAGTCAGTACACTGTGAGTAGTGAGTTGTACGTGATTGTTCATAAACCTTCCACTGCTCTTTATATAAATTGTGTTATGTTACTAACGGACAGTCATTGGTTCATTTTCTTTTGAATGGTTTCCTAATTTCTATTCAGTACAGACTACTTGTTATGGCTGCTCTGATATAATGACAGGAGGGGTGGTAGTGTCTCACTGGTTGATTGTTTTCTGTCGTTGGTGCCTGCCCAATCAGTTGTGGCCAGGCTGGTGCCAGGACAGGAAGAAGCAGGGTGGGTGCAGGGACAGAGTGCTGGGAGGGCTTCTTCTAGATAATGGTGGGAGCCAGGCAGTAGACAACCGTCCCCCTCCTCCCTTCCCAAATTATGACTTCAACTTGAGTTTTAACACAGAGGAGGATGTAGCATGCTGAGCCTATACGCTTACTAATGAGAGAGGGTTATTCCACTGAAGAATCACTTCACAGCCACAGCAACCTGAAATCTGAATAAAGTTGGAAACTTATTACATTTAACAAGGGTATACACATTGGAATAGATCCAGAAGAGAAATGTGATGTTGTATCTTCCTAACAAATTTATCATCTGTGTTGTTTTGTTTTTCTTCTTATTATTATTAAAGTGTTAGAGAATGAACTGCAGGCTAGAATCGACCAGATCTTCAATCATTTAGAACGCCTTGAGATCCTGGCCAGCAAGGAACCACCAAACCGCCGCCAGAACGCCAAATTGTGAGTTTGGAGTCAATTGATGGTGACCCTAAAGCCCCAGAGCTCATAAAGGCACGGGGAGGGTGTAGAAGATGAGATCGGCAGCCCTGTCCTGCCCTGTGGCGACGTGGCTCTATGAAAACATTTCCTCAGAAGCCCCGTCATCACCAGCATTCCTGCTGCATTGGGCAAAGATTCACTTCTGAGCTGGGTAAACAGGCCTTAGGGGACACAGTACACCCCATCCCACAGCACTCGTCTGATCTCAGTAGAGCTCTAGTGGGGCCTGAGTGAAGCTAAGGAGACTGTGAGAGACTCTTCATTCCAACCGCATGAGCTTTAACGGAAAATAAATGTTCTCATCAACCATAACATTTTTGCATGGTTCGAATGATGTATAAGATGATGCATTGTAATAACATATGTCTGTTAAATGGAGGATATTTAGCGTGAAGTTAGAGAGAGCTTTTTGTGTTCCACTTCGCGTCAACAGTTTTACCATACTCTTTGCTTTCCCTCAGGCGAGTGGATCAGCTTAAGTACGATGTCCAACACCTTCGGACCGCCCTGCAAAATTTCCAACACCGACGCTACACCAGAGAGGCCCAGGAGAGAGAGAGGGAGGAACTCATGAGCCGTACCTTCACGACCAACGTAAGTCAAATGTACCTTTTTAACAGGGTGGGAAGTACATCAGTGTATGCTGTTGCTACCAAGCTCAAGTTGGGGCTAGTGAAGTTATCAATCACTTTATTGGGCATGAACCCGGCATTCAGAAGTCCCAAGTCTTCGGCTGATAAAAATACGATAGTGTTCATTGAACTTTGAGTTTACTCATGCGCTTTGTCTGGTTGCCACACAAGCTAGATCCCTCTGTGTTACATACAAATGTATAATGTGGAATTACAAAATGTTTGTTCTGGTTGGATAGGACGCAGATACCTCCATCCCCATAGACGAGACCCTACAGTTAAACTCCAACCTGCACAACGCACACAGAGGCATTGATGACCTCCTGGGCAGCGGCAGTGGCATCCTCAACGGTCTAAGAGATCAAAGATCTACACTGAAGGTGTGTGCATATGATTTAGATCTAGAAAGAAAAAAATCAGAGCAGAGCAAACAACCTTCAATTTTTAAAAGGTTTGGTTTTCTAGACGAAGGACGTAGAACAGAAGTGTACATTCCCAGGATAGATACAGGTTCAAAATGATGTTCCCTGACCCAGTTTCTGGCGCCCACTTTGATCACAAAAGCCTCATTGTTAGTGTGTATAGGCTCAGCAAGAGGGTGAGTCCATGTTTCCAGGGAGGAGATGGTCTTCCTGGTTTTGCTTCAGGCCTCTTATCAGGGTGTGTCTGTTGATCAGCACTCATAGCCCGGCTGTCTGGCCATGAGAAACCTCTGACGGAGCGGCGCGTCAGGCAGGGTGTTGGACCTCAACGTCTCCCAAAATCAGATAAATTAGTGTAGATAATTACAATGTTGTCATGTAATGTTTGAATTTTCCCCAAATCATTTTGTGTACGTATGACTGTTATAACCTAAACCAGCACACGATCCTTAGCGTTTACGTGAGTATGGCTCTGTTTTGGCTCTGAACAGGGGACCCACAAGAAGATGCTGGATGTGGCCAACATGTTAGGGCTGTCCAACACAGTGATGAGACTGATAGAAAGGCGAGCCACCCAAGACAAACTCATCATGATTGGAGGCATGCTGCTGACCTGCGTCCTCTTGTTCCTGGTGATCAGATACCTGGGCTGAACACCATCCATCCCCAACGGTGGTTTTCGATCAGTCGTGGACATTTATGCAGCACATCATCCCTCATGATATGAAAAGTGGCAGAGCAGAATTTTTAACATCAGATTTGTTTGTGTTTTATACAAATTGTGCCATTATAGTTTGTTTTCCACCCTTTTATTTTGGGCACCTGCAAATCGGCAAGGTTGAAGACCTCAATTACATACAGTATTCCTCTTGAAGCGCCAAGAGACCATTGAACTCTAATAGGCCTGCTGCTCTCCTCATAACTGCCACACATCCTTTTTTATCAAAACCACTCTGAAACTGTAAATCCTTTGTGACTGTACCCCAATGGCTTTTTAACAATACTTCAAACTGATCTTTACACTATACATTATACTTGCTGTTGCCTCCAATGAAAAGCTGTTTTGTTTGCTCCTTCATCTTTCAGTAATGTCTCATTCTACCTTGTTAAGCAGTGAAATCGAAGCAGCAAGTATTTTGTAATTGTTTTCTTTCTCTGATTCATGTTTGGGTCTAGTCTCACTATGTGAGTGATTTCATTCTCCTAATAGAATAAAGCAAGTTTCATTTCCTTGGTATATCTTTATCAAATGACTCATGGTAACAGGAACAAAGTTCAGTTCAAAATGATTGTTGGCAGGTAGCTCTTTCCCTTCCACTTCAAGTATCATTACTGGTAACTGGAGGTGTTGGTGCTCCTGCTGATATGCATTTTGTGGATTTACTGCGTTCACAAGTCTATTCCAGGCAACTAGGACACCATCTAGTGTTTCATTTTTGACTGTGACCTCTGGAGAGATTGCCCGACTGCCCCAGATTAAATGCTTGCATGTGAATTTCATTAACCCAACATATAATAGGAAAAAAACAACACATGAACTAAAGATTTTATTTGCTGAGACAGTAAGTTTTTAAAAAATACAGAGTTGCTACTGTTTGACAGATCACTATCGTTTGCCATCCCAGCCCATTTTAGCCTGGGTAATTTAGAAAGAACCTTGATAAAATACATACACACGTCCATCGTCCGTCCATCTTGTCACTCCGCTTTCCCCCCAATGCCGGTCTCAAACCTCTAGAATGTTAATAGGTTAATCTACAGCAGTTTTATTTACAAAATTACACAAAAGCAAAAACACAGCCCTTCTTTTGAAGAGCATTTTGGAAAATAATTTAAAAACAGAAAAATACAATTATTGCAGTATACTACAATCTTATTGTTACATGATGCAAACGCACCATCTCGATGTACAGATTTCAGTGCAATTTATTCAGGTGTACCCTCACCACAGGGAACATGAGCTTTGCCTCAGAGCATCAGGGATGTTAAAACCCCTACATCACATTTCTCCTCACTTAGAGAGTGGGTTCCTATGTGACAACATCATACCGATTTGGACACCATAGCTGTAATTTTATATAGTCATCATTGACGGGATTCTTCACATTACACACTGATATATGTACAAGTTACTGCATTACAAATTATTTGAGACCAAGGATCCAATAGAGCGCAAAGTAGTCATATGAGAACATAAACAGAGCATCAGTAATTATGAAATAGGTCATAGGTTGGGCTGAAGGTTACATTACAGAATCGAAGCCGTTCCTCTCTAGAACAAAACCACTTTGCATCCACCTAACATGATTCTGTTAATAGCTCCAGCCATGAACTATCTCCTGGGCTGCCAAACTGAGCAAAAAACCATTAGCATATTTTATGTGGAAAACAAAAAACACCTCCAGTGTTTTCTTTGAATTATCATTCAAAAATCTAATGGGTGGTGTTAATATACCCCATCTGGAATAGAAACCAATGTTTTGACCAGGAAGTCTCTTTAAATTTACAGTTACAAACTGTCAGGATGTCTGGGCAAAAATGTCAAAAAACAAACAAAAACACATGAGCCAGAAGAAAATGTTAGTGTCAATTTTGGACCCAACACAGGCAGCACCACTTTGTGGCTACAACTTGTTGCACTGTGTTGGCCAGTAAAATGGTGGTTTATTGACTGCTTCCTGTCTCACTGCCTACCATGTTGTCGCAAAGACTTCATCTTAAAACCCAAAACCAAGCCGGTTAGGTTAAGTCTTTCTTCCAGTGGTTGGGTGCTGGGACTACACTCCTTCACTTGCCTCATGCCTCAAGAGCCATGGTTAGGTGGGTGCTGGAGGTCCTGCCCTGAGAAGATTGGGTGTAGTAGTGGGTGGAGTTGGAGCGCTGCGGCTGCAGCAGCCTGTGAGGGCCGGGGTGTGAAAAGTGTGGGGTAGAGGGCTGTATGTGGTAGATGGTGGAGAGCTAAGGGGGTGTGGTGAAGTGCAGAAGCTGGGATAATATGTATAGGCTGACCAGAGAGGAAGGCTGTCGGGTGGGCAGGAATCAGCCCAGCATGTCCTAGGGAGTGTCCCAGAGAATGACCAAGGGAGTGGCTTAAATGAGACAAGGAGATGGGGGTAAGGTGGTGCTGGGGAATGTGGTGTACCTGGGCCAACTGGGCGTGTGCATGGTGTGGGTGGTGGGGATGCCCTGGGTGGATACCCATGGCTGCAGCAGTGGCAGCATGGTGCTGCAGGATGGCGTGTTGCACTGTGGTGATTGATGTGCCAGAGGCTACAGACACAGTGGGCTGCTGAATGTGGATCTGCTGCAGGGCTGGGGGTGGGGGAGCTGGGGCCATGTTGGCGGCCATGTTGGCGGCGGCGGCGGCTGCGGCCGCTGCAGCAGAGGGAAATGTCTTAACCTGCTTGGCCAAAAGCTGCTGCTGGATGTGCTGCTGGGCAGCCTGTTGCAGCTTGCTGTATTTCTCCATCTCCTCGGGTGTGAACGTAATGGGCTGACTCTCCAAAGGAGCTAGGCCATCCTCCTCTGCCTCCATGCCTTCCTCTTCTAGTGTGGGTGGTGGGTAAGAAGGGTAGGCATGCATTGGTGGCTGCTGCTGCATTTCTGGCATGAGGGACTCCATCATGGGGTTCTGAGAGGGGTCCTGCCGAGAGTCTCCTTGGTACTGGGACATCCTCATGGTAGGCTCCTGTTCAAACAACGGCCGAGGTTCTTGGTGCATCTGGGCTTCTGCAGTGGGGTGCTGCGTCTCCTCTTGTACCACTGTGCTCTGTGGGGCCTCCTCCACTTTCTGTACAGGTGGAGCTGGAGGTGGTGGTGGAGGGGGGAACTCCCTTATAGGTTCTACCAGGATAACCTCTCTTTCAGCCTCAGAGCCCTTCCCTGCTCCGGACTTCTCTCCCTCATCAGGTCTGGTTAAGGGAATCAATGGTTTCTTCCCTGCCTGCAGTTTACCAAAAAGCGGCAGCATGGCTTTGTTTCCCAGGACGGGGGGTAGTTTGGGACCAAAGTAGCCTTGCGGTGGGTCCTTAATCTTAATCCCAGATTTTGTTCCTGTGCCAGAATCATCAGAGCTTTTCTTGGACTGAACCCTCTCCAGCAGCTGCCGTGCAGTAAGGGTGTTCTTCTGTTCCCCTGCGTCTCGGGACCCCCCTGGCCTCAGAGCCTGCGAGCTGGAGGAATGGGTGTTGCGGTTAAGGCCTCGCGATGAAGATGAACGTGGAGACTGGGAGCGGTAGATGCGAGAGCGGTTGAAATCTCTGCGCTGCGCCTCACTGTCCCCTCGGCCCCTGGGAGCTCGTCGGCGAGGAGAGCCTTTGGTGGAACTGGAGGAGCGGCTGGCTGAGCTGTGGCTCCGGCTGTAGCTGCGTCTCCAGGATCTCGCACTGGTGCTGCGGCTCCAGCTGCTGGAGCTTCTCGAGCTGCTTCGGTGGTGCCGCCGGTGCCTCTTCCTGCGGCTGTAGCTGCGTGAACGTGAGCGGGAGTCTTCTGAAGAGGAAGAGGAATACTGATGTCTCCTGGACCGTCTTCGTCCTCGGCTTCCCCTCCTCTCATACTCGGATTCTGACGAATGTTTAGAGTGCCTCCGCCTGCGACCCGCCGTGCTGTAGCTGTCACTGTAGCTGTCAGAGTAGCTGCGGCTACGGTGGCTGTAGGCACTACTGCCTGCTGAGGAGCGCTCAGAGCTGCTGGAGTAAGAGTGACTACGGGAGGCTTGACCACGATGGTGCCGACGACTGCTGCCCCGTCTCTCCCCCCGCCTTGAAGAACGGCTGCAGGACCGTCTTGATTCCTCACTACGGTGGCGGCGTTGTTCCCGAGGACTTGACCTATGATGACGAGAGCGCTGAGTATTAGAGCCTCCTTCTTCTTCACTCTCGCTGCTGGGAGGCCGACCAGGACCCGGACTCTTTTTGGCTGAGGTGGAGCAGGAGGCACTTTGAGGTGCGCTGGACTCGGTCTTTTGTCGCTTGCTGCCACTGTGCTCCTCGGAGGAGTTGGGCTTGTCGCTACCTTTTCCGGCTCCTCCTTCCTCTGCTCCAGACTTGCAAGGCACTTCCTTAGCAGCACGTTTCCTCTTCCCCAGTTCCGCTCCGTTATTTCCTGTAGCCCCTCTCCCTCCAGCTGTCAGCTGAACAGTGGAGGCAACAGCTTTGTCTTCTGACTTTGGTTTGGCTTTTTCCTTTTCATCGCCTGTTGCCTCGTCCTGATCTGGAGCCTTGTTTTTGCTCTTCTTCCGTTTGTGTTTTTTCTTCTTCTTGGGCTTCTCTTGCGTTACCTCAGTCACTCCCTCAGCATCTTCTTTCGCTCCTTTTTCTTTATCTTTGCGTTTTGAGTGCTTTGCAGACTTCTTATGCTTCTTCTTTTTCTTTTTCTTCTTGGCACTGCTGCTGCCAGTTGCAGGTTTGTGCTCATCACCTTCTGATTGGCCGGGCTCTCCCCTCATCATCGGTTTGTCTTTGTCAGTGCTGGTCCCTGGTTTAGCAGTTGCACCTACTTCGGCTGTTGAGGCAGCCATCTCTTGTCCCTTGTCATCAGACTCTTCACAAGGCTTAGGGGACTTTGCCACTTTCCCACCACGCACTCCTTTGTTACGGGACAGCTTGAAGTCAAAGTAGAGGGGGTTACAGCTGTAAGACAGGGAAGGCTGCGCTTTGGTAAATTCGAGGAGCTCAGAGGGCCACTGCAGGGTAGTGCTCTCATCTTTGCTCAGAACTGGAAAGAAGGGACCAGTGGGGATTTTAGGACCCGAGCTGGAATCCAGAGTATCCTGTGTGCTCTCTGCTTTTTGTGTCAGTGAAGCGGGCACCGTGTTAGCTGTGTCTGCTGCGCACAAAGACTCATCCTCTGTCTTCAATTTTGGCGATGGAGGAGTTGGTTCTGGGTCAGGGGTTAAAGTGACAATATCTTGTTCTTTTTGAGTCTTGCACTCTGTAACATTGAGCTTTGTTGGTTCAGCGCAATCTTCAACCTTTTTCTCCTCCTGCCCGTCTTCCTCATCTTCCTCTTCTTTGCTCGGACACTGCTCCGTGGCCTTCATAAACAGCAAAAACTGGAAGTGAGGCTTCACCCGGCAGTGAGCTGGGGGTATGTAGTGATAGTACTGGGGCTCCTGTCCAGCATACCCTTCCTCTTTCTTCATCATCATCTTTAGTTTGTTGAGAGTGGAAGCTAGAGAGCCTCCGTCATCAGGCTGCTGCACCTCTTCTGTCCCTGCCACACTACTGCCCTCTCCTCCTTCACCTTCACCTTCATCTCCTCCTTCACCTCCCTTAGGGCTGTCTGTGGTGCAGCCAGATGTCTCCTCTTGCCCTCCAGCCTTTTCTCCCTCCTGGTTCTCCTCATCCTCCATAGCCTCCTCTCCATGATCAGCAAACACTGCTGCTGCCGTCTCCAGCTTTACTGGGGCTTTCTTGGCAAAAGAGAAGGACACGCTGACTTTGGATGCGCCACTAGGGGTTGGGGATAAGGAGCTGTTCTTCCCCAGAGAAAAGCTGATGGTCGGTCCTGGCTTTGGGGAGACCTGCCCAGTTTTCTCTGCCAGTGATCCCTCCAGGGCACACTCTGTCACGGCCGTGTATTCGGGCGTCATGTTGTCGCCGTCTTCTGCATTCTCTCCATCCACAGCCACTGTGGTCGGTTTGAACATAGGCCCACTTCCTGGAGTACTGAAACACAAATACATGACGATATGATGTTGGGTGAATGTTTCAGAGTGAAGAAATACCAGACACAATTACAGTGACCGTTTAACAGGATTATCGCATGCTTGTTGTGTTTGTTGATCATCAAAAAATAATCTTTCAAGGAATTAAGAGGCTGTTGAAGAAGGGTCTTTGACATTTTGAGAAACATGTCCAGACAAGACTAAAATATAAATTCATTCATGTTCTGACCTACTGTGAGAGTGAATGGTTAAAATAATTTTCCATCTGTATTTTTGTTTTAAAATGTGGTGCTTGTTTGAACTAACATGTTGCACAATGATCTTTAAAAACCTAACAGACATACAATTGTACTACCAATACATATATTTCAGTCAGCCAGCAGAGGGCACTCCAGGAATAAATTCTTACATGTCCTGTAGTTTCCTCTGCTCCGCCAGCTCGTGCAATCGCCGCAGCTTCTTTTCTTGCTTCTTTCCATGTTTCCGGGAACGAGATGACACATTACGAGCAAACTCTCTCTGCTTCAGCTCTTTAAGCCTCTGTTATTACACAAAACCAAGACATTGACAAGACAGGGAGAAACAAAGCCCATCAGGATCTCATCTCACATCAGGTCAGACACTTCTCTCATGTTTTCATGCAAAGCAGATCTCCATTAAGAGTGTAGGAATGAATAATCAAGTACCTGCTTGTGAGCGTGGTCATAAGAGTTGATGTGGTTGTCAAATTCCTGGTGTTTGGTGTACTGTTTGTCACATAGCTCACAGTAGAAATTGGCTCTCAGGTCTTCCAGAGCCTTTGCAATAGCTTTCTCCTTTTCCATCTGGTCCTATTATTGATGGGGAAACAGGATGAATGAGTGAATATGTTCAAAGAGCAGGAGTAAAAACTTCAATTTTCTTTACCTTTTAGATTTATTGACCACAGTTGGTTGTCAAACCGGTGCCAATTATCAGAATGACACAAGGCTGAAGGGCCTCACCTTGTACTTTTGCCGCAGTTCTTCGGTGTCCTCCTTCTCCACTTCGAGCACTCTTCTCTTCTCTGTGGCGTCCTCTGCATAGTCCAACTAAAAAGGGAAAAACTGCAGTTTGGTTGCTCGTTCAACAAGCTACGGTGCAGGACAAGACGTCTGCATGTTTGTAAGGTAGATAAGACGACATGTCTTCAGCAGGAAAGTTCATTTGAGTTTTTGTTGTGTATCAGGCTGCTCAGCTGGTGACAGAACTCTGATGTTAGTGCTATATCAAAATAAGATCTCCATCTATGGAGACAGATATCGGAATGGTATTCCATCAAGTCCATGAAAAAATTGGGGGAGCCAGCATGAAACCAAAAAATATCAATTTCTCCCTTGTGGTTTTTTTCCCCTCAAAGGACACAGGACAAGTGATTTAAAGAGCAGAAAATGCAATTTAATTTGACATGATAGATTATAGGAACGCATCAACGTAGGAAAATAAATCCTCCCTAAGGCGGATGAATGATATTCAGCCAAAATTATGAAGGTCAAATGCAATTTATGGCAGGAACAGATATTCCAAGATCAGTGGCATTCTGCAGGAAGCAGAACTGAAGCGTCTGCATCTTTACTGAGAAACAAATGTTGCTGTATCATAATGTATTTTCTGTTTTAAGGCCAGTCATTCTCAAAGGCTCAATTGGGTCGAGGTCCAGGCTCTGCGCACTGCACTTAAGATGTTGAACAGACATCTCGGCGAACCACTTTTGCATGGACTGTACTTTGCGCACAGGATCACTGTCATAACATTAATGCAGTGTAATGCTGAAGCAGCGACCACAAACACATTAGCACATGACTGTGCAGTACGTCAGTGTGTGCTGTGAGCACTGAGACTTCCCTTCAGTGAAGCTAACCCATACCAGGAATCTTTCTTCACTGACCAATTTGCATTTGGCACCTAATCCTTCATTCGGGTAGTGTTCTGCTGGCACCCGCAGCACTCGGAGTTGTCTGACAGCGTGCCAGTTGGTGAAGCGTGATTGATAACTTCAGAGAATGTTTTCACTGCTCAACAGTACAATGCTGCTGAGCTTTACACGACTCCAGCTGAAACTTGGCACTGTGCACAGTGCTCTTTGGCTCATGTATGGATTTGGTTTTCCCAATGATTCTTTTTCGTTTGGAAGTGAGCGTTGAAAGCGATGACTGATTTTTGAAATATGTTATAAGCTTCACCATTTGGTAATCCTGTTCTGTGACCTTGTGTAGCCACAAGGTTGAACTGCTGTTGCTCCTAGTTGTTTTGACTCCGCAGTAACAGAACTCACAGTTCACCAGGGTGGAAATGTGACAAACTAACCTGTTCTATGTCAGTACTGTGCAGAACGCCACGGAGCTCTTGAAAATTGTAAAATCGTAATGGCTGTGTTACAACATGACTTTGTTCTTTACCTCGAAGCAATGGTTGTTGCCAATGTCTGACAAGAACCGGCGTTGTCGGACATTAAAACACATTCAGAGCAGACGTGTCAAAATGTCATAAGCGATTACTGGACATTGTCAGTGTGTTGAGCCATTGCAAGCGACTGCCTGATACTTCTATGTCTTCATCAAGAACAACATGAACAAGTGATGGGAGTAAAATGAACGACTTCCTACCTCCATCTCCATCCGTCCCATCCCCATGACATCATATTTGAGGATGATAGGCACAGGGTCGGTGCGACCTGTGGGAAAAGAGACAGAGAGAGGGCCAGGTGAGTTTCTGAGACCGGGACAGAGGGCCAGCTCGGAGACAGCCTGCTTTTAGAGCATAGGGTGCTGGGGTTAGAGAATTTTGCCTTGAAGTGCAAAGAGACCAGAAAGCTACAGTGAACCAAACACCAGCCATTCTCACAGCTTACTGCAGCCACCAAGTAGAGGCCAATGTATCTAGCCTTTCTGTTGCATTTTACCTGGCTGCTGATTTGCATTTTGAATGAGTCAAATTGGTTGCAATACTCGTATTCCTGGTGAGTTTAATGACGTCAAGGGCATCAGGGTTGTTCAGCATTAGGGAAAGATAAGAGTTCACTAGAAGCGAGACTGTCAGCTTTAGGCCAATCTGTTTTCACATCTTTTCAGTGTAGTTGCCACCCACCACCCCTCCTCCACCCATTCACTGCTGCAGTCCTGTTAAACCAGAATGCCAAGTTTATCAAGGACGCTACAGCTTGAGGGACTGTGTGGGGTGTGTGTGTGTGTGTTTGTAAAGGGAGTTGCAACAGGCCTGCGCAGCTGCTGCCACTGCTCACAGAGCGCCACTGCGACATCGTCCATGAGGGGAACAAAGCCTCCCAATATTATCTAAGGCCTATTGCATCATCTGAAATGTCTGCAGGCTGGCTGACCCTTGCAAGCCCCTGTCACTGTCCTGAGGTCCAAATCTGTTCCCTTGTCCAAGGCCCCCTTCCTCATCATGACTGGTGTTGAGAGATTATTTTCTTCTGTTTACTTAAGCTATGTTACGTAAACTGTGAAAAGAGCTAGATCGAAAGGAAATTAACTGTAGAGAAATTAACAAACCAAAGACAACCAAAAAAGAACAAAACAAGAACAGAATGAAACATTAAAGATATAAAATATATAAAAATCAAAACTACTTTGGAGATTTACACAGAGTTGCTTAATCCACTCATAATCAGCCAAACAAAGCAAAGAGAAAGACAGAGTCAAATTAAAAAAAGGACACAAGCACTGAACTACAGCAGAGTGACGTCACAGGCATGGTATCGCCATGGTGACAGTGCAAGGGATGGGGATACTTACCTGGTATAACATGGGTATGGGTAGGAGAAGGAAGGGGAGGACAGACAGACAGATAGATAGACAGAGGAATCTCAACACAAAAAGCATAAAAAGAATTTGGACTAGTCTGCTGCTCCTTTGCCAGCCAGATACAATAATCGATCTTACTGATAGTGATTATCAATTCAGTTTGGTTTCAGTTTTTTTTCCTCCCACATGTTTAAGTTAGTGTTTTTTTCATGAATCAATTTTCTATGAATACCATTGGGCATATGGAATAACTGCAAGCACTGGGCTTGAAAATGTGCAATCAAAGTTTCACTGTGACATCTGTGCCAAGTAGTGCAGATGGTTTGAATTTCCAGGGTTTTCTCTTATTTTCCACTCTCCTGTCCAATACAATACTTTGAGCCAAATATAAAGAGTCCAATATTAATGCATGTGAAAGCTTTAAGCTTTCCTTGAACTATGAATTTATAACTTATAGCTATAGCTACTTTCTGGCACATTCTTACCGAGGATTATTTGATGTTTATATCTGTGCCATCCCTGCGCTTTCCTCCAGCAATTTAGTCATCACAGCCCAATGAAATCATAGATGCATGGGCATTGTAACATAGAACGGCCTGCCTGGACTCTCAGTCCCACTGCAGTGTCTGGCAGCTGGGTGGGCTTTTAGCTAAAAACCTAAGTCACAAATGCATAATTGTAGAGGCCTTATTCCACTGAGGAGAGTACCGATTGTGTGATATCTAGATCACAAGACTATCTACTGATAGACGTGTGTTCACATGCTTTGCCCAACAGTGGTAGAGAAGTGAAATCAAAAACTGGAGTTGGTCCGTTAGCTAGCCACTGCAGTGGTCTGTCTGAATTGAATCACAAGCCAGGCCCAGAATTAAAGATTAATGAACAATTACAGTCATCCCAAACTATCACCAATCTTTAAACACAGTGACAATACTTCCACAGTACCCATTCCAGTGGAAAAAAAAGGGACCAGACAAAAACAATGTGCATCTAAATCACAGGGTGTGAATCACACGGTTTAAAAAAAAAAAAACTGAAAACAAACAAAATGACAATGTTCTAAGAGTAATATATATGCATGATAATATACAAGCAGCAGAATGAGGACTAGTACAGAGATAATTGAAAGCCTATGTAGCATTGGTGCTCTGATGAGAGGAAAACAAAAAATGGGAGAAATTAAAACAAAACCAAAAAAACAATTCAATTGGGGGATAAAATAACATTTACCACTAAGTTTACCATCAGCACAACATGGGCAGGATCAAATCGCTGTAAAAAAGAAACACCAATTGGTTAAGCAGGAAGATTGAGGCACATAGAGAAGGGAGGGTGGGGTTGAGTGTGGTTGTTGGGTGTAGGGGGGTTTATTACCATCCGTGTGTCACCCCCCCCCCTCTTTACTCAGGGCTAGGTGCTTACAGGGATTTCCTATCACCACTCTCTCCCAACCAACTCGTCCCAGTCCCCAGGCCCCTAAGCCTGGCGGCATCTTGCTCTCTCAACCAGAATATGCCCCCGAGGTACCAATCTACCACCCCTTACAAAGTATGCCGAAAGTCATCCCTGTATCAGTAAAAACCCAGCAAAGCTTCACTTTTTTTTATCTTCACAGAGCAGGAAAAAAAGAGAAAGACAATCAGATACGTACTTTTGGAGGAGCTGTACTGGGTGAGGGAATGATTAAACCAACAGCTGAGTCTGATGGCATATTAACTCCAACAGGTGAATGAAAAAAGGAAGTGCGCCGTCTAACAAAAGTCGTGAGTCTACTTTTAGAGTGTCTGGTAAGAGGGAACGATTTAGCCTTTTGTTAAAAAAAGCCTTTTTTTCAATATTTTTTTTTAAACATGTGGTCAAATATCTAGTCCGACATGATAGATGCCTCTAGGGACAACCACCATTTTCCCCCTTTGAGCTATTGCCTCGCAGACGCTTGTCAGCCCAGTTAGCAAATCTCCCTGAGATTCTTTCATTTCCTCGCCAGCCTACAGCCAGCAAGCTTGTTTTGGGATGTGCTTAACCCCGGAACAAGACATGACACATAAAATGTACCTGAGGAAAGAGCCAGCAAGGCTTTGAGCAGTGCTTAGAGTGGGTTCTGCATTGCTACGCAGCAGCGGTTTTACCAAAATACACTTAAAATTGTGAACTGTGCATCTGTCTGGAATGTTACATTTCACTCCATCATGTGAAAGTAGTAGCTCAGTGTGTTACCTCCAACACTGCTTAAAGCCCCAGGTGAGTGTGACGGTTTGAGACAGGCAGGAGTGCACCTCTGGGACAAACATGCTGTGCAGGAGGGGCAAAGAAACAGGGGGAGGACGGGCGCATGTAACCATGGGGACAGAGACATTCAGGGTGTAGAAGGGTGGTGAGGTTTTCCCTGTAAGTTGACTCTATGGCCCGGTCAGTAACAGACACGCACACATCTCAGTCCCACATAATGACCACACACACATACACACAAGATTCACAAGTTTGGAGGTAGAAACAGGCAAACAAGCAGAGGGGGGGAAACTCGTCTACTCTGCAAGCCATTCAAAGTCTGAGCCGTGGTTACAGCCAATCAGATACCCGACAGCAGCAACGGAAACTCAAAGAGGAAAAAATAAATCTAACGTACGTGGAGTAGATGATTCTAAGGGATGTGATGGAATCATGGCTTCCTAAATCTATCTTGATTTCAAATGGATTTTTGTTCTTGGTTCAAATCGAAGCACTTTCCACTTGTGCAGATTGAAATAAAGGTTTAGTGATTATGAAGCAAAGAGGAGGAAGCTGACAGAGGCCATTAGCCTAAAGTACACTGTAAAAAGGGGTGTTACATTGAGGTCAACTGCAGAGTGGGAGAAAGAAAACACACCCACACATACACACACACACACACTGACATACAAGAGGGGATCCAACAAACCTTACCTAAAAAGGGGCAAAAGGACAAAAGAAGAATAAGAACAAAGTCAATACAGTGAAAACTTAAAAAAGGGGACACAATGCTTTCACTTCAAAATTCAAAAACCTTCTCTTCTGGCAAGGAGGACAGGAAAGGAGAGGAAGATTACAATGATTATCCAGCAGACTTCAATTTGAAGCAAGGGTGCTGTGTTAGTTTGAGTCTACTTTTAAGTGCATTAGCAAATTTGAACAGAGATGGTGAGCTCCACCACTGGGCCATTAATTCCTGCACAACAACTGGACACACTTTGCCGCAGTCTCATCTGCCCACAAAGAAGGATGCTTACATAACCACACATCAGTGGTGCCAGCAGCAGAAACAAGAGCGCAGTCAGCCCCTGCAACTTGTTCTCTCCTCCACACAAAGCACACATCCTTATCACATCAAATAGATTGCTATTCAGCTGTTCAAGGCCAGATGGAAATAAACAACGATGCACACCAAATGCTAAACTGATGTGTTGTTACGTTCCACACACTTGTCAGCCTGCCCAAGAATGAAGCAGCTTCCTGGTCTACTCTGGTCCCTGGTCATTGTCAAGCCGAGAATACCTTTGAGACTACACGGGGAAGCAAGGCCATATATGTACACAAACAAGAAGTGCTAGGGTCGGCACGACACAGCTCAACAGATCTGTGCGTCTCTGAAAGCTCACCGATACACACAATTGTGATTTAATGTCTAAATGTCAGAGTGCAACATATAAGGGTTCTTCAACCAGACACAAACCAATGTGAGCAGATATAAAACAAAGAAATAAAGATAAGTGATTTACCTGCCTGTAAGACTATTTCTACACTGAGCCAATTAAATCTGACAACACCACTTACATGTGAAACTGACTTCTCAGACCACACCAAAACTGTAGAAAAAGGGATACATTTACAATTCCTCCTCCTCTTTAGGTCAGAAAACAACACAATTAAGCTACACAGCCATCAGCTGGTAAAGTAACAAACACAGTCTGGTTACTCTACCAAGTCTCAGCAGGGTACGGTATGTTCACATACATTGTTTTCTTTGTCGTCAGACAATTGCACAGACAATTGAAAATCTACACGAGGAAAAGGATGGCCTTTTAAATAATCTAACTATGCTGTCTACATAATCGAATTAAGCAGCGTGAGTCTAAAAACTGATTAATTTACAAGTAATTTAAGTGACTCACTTTCTTTGCTAGCTCTGCATAGGCCCACGTATGTTCATGTGTGAGGTTGAAACTTGTTTATAGTTTGGGCGTGTGCTGGAGACTCCAGTTTGCAGAATGAGTTGTGTTTCTCATTAAAAGGCTGATACTGAGCACATGTTACTGCTGGGAGAGAAATGCACTTGAGCAAGAGTTGCAATTGAGCAACAAACGGTAATGAAGTGGACAGACATGACATGCAAAATAATTTCTAGAAATGAAACCGGTAGATCTGTGATTAAAATGGTATGGGCCGAGAGGACAGAAAAGAACACGATGGAGGCGGTAGATAACTAAATGCCAGAAATTAGGTGGAAAGGACTGCAAGGGCTCACTGGTCTGCCAGTGATGACATCACTCAGACAACGTACGTGTCAATGATATACATCATCCTCTTTGGACAAAGTGCAGGGAAGGGTGAGGCTATGAAGAGAGGGAGAGTTAAGAAAGCAAGAAAGACAGACAGTAAAGATACTAATGAGGAGAGGTAAGAGTGTGAAGACACAGGAAGAGGCTCAGTGGAAACATGCCAGGGCTCTGCACCACCGACTCTGGCCAATGAGCACAGCGGGGTTGAGTTAATGAAGTGCTGACGTTAGCCAAGACCAACCCACACACTCCGCTCTGTTCAGCCTGCTCCCTCTTCCAGCAAGTCAATTTCAACTAGGCCATCCAATTACAGCTGTCTCCAGAAAGTAAACATCTTTAATGCAGCTTTCTAGTTTAAAGTGTTCTACATCTTACAGGAGGAATTCAATGTGCAGAGCTTACAGAGCATTTTTTCTGGTACAGCTTTCACTGCACTGAAAGACAACAATCCTCAATCTTTAAATACAAAAGAAAACTTCTAGTGCACACATGAAGTTAATAGATTACCAAAAGAGTGAATGTTATACAGACACTTGAGTCTAGTAAAACCAAGCAGACTCAAATTCAGACCATTTAGTGTACCTTGGTTCTGGATTGTGTCCAGTTTCATGGCCAGAGGGGACGGGACTGTAATTGCAAATACGACCGGCCTAACAAAGCCCAAGAAAAGTCTTGCCCGTTAATTTAAGTGCATTATATTCCTGAAAAGTGTCTGCTTGAACTTCATCCAGCACGTTTTCTATTTTGTGTTTCCAGTGTCAGCCACGTGCTCTTACTTATCACTTCTGTATCACTGCCAAACATTTAGCTCCTGTAACCAAGTTATAAAGCCAGCAATGTAAGCTGATCAGAGGATGTTTGTTTAGATCTGGAGATGGTACGAGACTTACGTGCTGGCACATCATAAATCCATAACCACTTTTTCTTAAGCTGGTTGGCTAAAACATAGGTAACAAAACTCTATCCAATTAAAGTGATTTTGAAGAGGAAAAAGCCTGCTCTGATCTGAATTTCTATCAATTAAATGCATCGTTGGAAGACAAAAATAAAACACTTCACTTCCATCTCCCAACCCCCAGGGTCCCTGCCCTCAGTCTCAATCCTTTAAAAGGCCTCGGGAACATTCTCCTCCTTCTTGAAGTTCAAGAGAACAGAAGCATGAGTGTGACAGTAACAACTGCAATGAAGTTTGTTTCAATAAAAAGCCATTTTACCCAGCAACAGACACAAAGGGAGAGATCATAGAATGTGAAGAGGAAAGAAAATTTGCTGATTCAAAAAACAACAAAAAACCTGGAAATATGAGGGGAAAGAAAATGACAGAGGGTAGTGGCACAGTACCACCAGCATACAGTGAACATAGGTGTACAGACGAGTGAGTTCTTACCCTGCATGGTTTTGCCAAGGCCTTGACCCAACTTCCAGCCATGTTTCTGAAGCAGCCGGTGCCCGATGTTATCCTAGCAGAGAGAAGAGAGGAGAAAAAAACCAAAAATATTCCAATAATAAGAGAAGCTTTTCCCCGTGGGCACTGGTCAAAAAACAAACAAACCAAAATAAAACACTCAGATCACGCTATCATCATCAGCACAACCACCACCATCATCATCCTTATCGTCATCCACACCACCTACAGCGTGTAACATCAGTGTCTTCCAGCACAAGGAGTGGTAAGGTTGGGGGGGTGGGGGGATAGAGGGTGGGAGACTGAGGAAGGGTAGGTTATCCACTATGAAGAATACATGAGGCTATGTGTTGCCTGTAAACTACAGGATACCCTCCTACAGTAGGTGTGCAGTTTAAAACTTTTTTTTGGAAAGGCAAAGAAACTGGGCATTCCATTTCTATTTTTTGGATGATAAAGATAACACACATCAAGCCACATCCACTAACTGATTTAAGAGGAGGAGGAGGAAGGAGGGGGCAATATATGTATCACACGCATACATATATAAACCACTACAGAGCAAGATCTTAGTACACAAAGAAAAAGAGACACAGAACAGGTATGGAAATCTTGCATTAACAAAACGAATACCAGAAACTCCAAGCTTGCTGTGATTCTGTAACCATGACAAGGGGAGCACCATGAAACATATGCAGCTGTCACAAAAAATATAGCAGGAGGAAGAGACAGAAGTGGAGCTAGTGGGCCTTGGATTACCATTACAAGGCCCAGGGTGGACAGAATGCACGTGTGAGGGGATATGTGGGTGTGCAGGTGAAGAGAGGGAGACATTGTATGCACGTAGCTCCATAAGATATAGTAGAAATTACTTTTGTGCATGTTTTTGGACACCTCCAGCACCTCTGGTCTGTTATCAATGGTCTGGTCCTAACCAAGTTCACACTGTCGATTATAAACCATTATTATACACCAATTTATGCAGTTAGAATGCCTCGAATTTGGTCTTTTTCATAGAAATCATTAGTATTCATAAACTACACATACAAACATACTTTACAGACTAGATGGCCTTTTAGCTAACATAATTATACTTACAGTGGCAGACATTTTTCACAGTGGATCCAAAAAGTGTGCAACTGCAGCGAGGCCATCCACTTTTAAAGTATTACATTTTCTGCTTTTAATACTAATGATTGCTGTGACAAGGTATACAAACACTATAGGTGTGGACAAGATCAGGAAACTGATAACAAATCAAAGGCTATAGAGGAGTGCGAGAACATACACAACAGGAATTCCCAGTGCACTCTGGGGCCAAATGTGCATGTACGAGACCATTATATCACTGGTATGAGTCAGCAAGAAAACAAAAACATTAAGTGAAATGCAAGACCGTCCCACCACTACACACTACAGTACATCCTCAAGCACAAATAAACAGGAAACAATGAGACTTCTTAATAAGCAGTGTTTGTCTGTTGTGATTATAACTATTCCAAGCTTGTCTAACATTCACCAGTGCTGCATTCTACCAAAAAACATACAAACCAAACAAAAAGGATATTTATAATCACAAAGAGATTGACATCAACTTTCACAAACAGAAAGTGAAGGGGTTGGAACAAAACAGCATGCAGCTTTTTGTTAAAGACTTTTAACAAAAAGGATCGTCGGTGTTAGTAGCGCACTGTGAATGGTACAGAGGTGTGGGGCGGGCTGGGGGGTGGTGGAGGGTGGGTTAACAAAACTCCAACTGTGTTAGTTTCAGGTGAATCAGGCAGAGAGGAAGGTGATGGCTCAACAGGGCTCAATTAGTTCTCTTTGGCAAAAAGAGGTCGGGGCAGGGGGCAGAACAGAGCAGGCTGAGCCATGGTGTAGGTGAGTTTCAAGGTTGGTGGAGGGTTGTATGGGTTAGTGCGTGTGAAGGGGAGTGGTAATCACACACACAGCATACACCGCATCTCCGCCCACGAGGTCTCATGTGGGATACATTTGGTGTATTCCTTTTGTCAACCACTGTTGGTATTTCAGAGGAAACTGTTGCCTTCCTTTGCCCCATTAAATCAGTCTGGAAGAAAAAAAACATCTGGCTGATGTTGGACTCCAATACCCAAGAGAGAGGCTGAACTGCTTCACTTCCTGTTTCTGTTAGGGTTTGTCCCCTCCATTTCATGGATGTATGAGATGTGCTTACTCTGTGTGGCTGTCGGATCCCTTCCGCAGTGGGAAGAGATAAGAGAGGAATCTGTGCTGGGCCTCACATGGTGGGAGGAGAACTGGGGACAGCCTGTCTGCATCATAACCAGGACATTGAAGACTACATTAACATGCTATTGCAGTGTATAAGATGTCCCTGCCTGGCAGCTCCCCGGACACGTCTTAACAGAATTAGAGGCTGTAAGGTTGAGTGTGTGAGTGTGTGCTGCCTCCTCCCTGGTGGACAGCATGTCCCCTGACTTGATTGTGAAAGAAAACACTGCAGAATTTGCTGCAGTGAACGCCTCCCCTCCAGCCGGCATTGGATATGCTTCTGTCCCTTACTGCAGTATTATGGTGCAATAACACCCTACACCTGAACATTTATATTGATTTGGGTGGGGGGGGATTAGCTGATCTATCAGTCTTGGAACAAGAAAGAAGGTAAAATGCACCCTCAACTAGCCAACTAAGAAATACTCTTGCTCAGCCTCTACACAATCCCTGCTAGCTGATTTGTTAAGTTTTCGTCACCAAAGTCTGTAACAGAAACCTTCTCTCAGTGAGATTTAAAAACAAAATAAAAAGAAGGGCAGATTGGATGAGGCACCAGTCGCAACTGCTGACGCTAATAAAGAGATTAGTTCAAAATGGGCTCAGCAAAGGTTAGAGGGCGGAGATGAGGCGCAGACTGCGTGTTGAACAACAGATGAGTGCACCAAAAGAATAGACAGACAGACGGATGAAAGCAACGACGGCGAGTCCAACAGCAGTGCAAGTGGAGTGAAGGCATTTCCATACGAACCTGGCTTTAAAATACTGGGCTGTCAAAAAAACAGTCACACGTGACACAACGTAAGAAACCGGCCAAACGCTTTCAACTGCAATTCTGCTAGCTTCTCTAGTTCTTACAAATGCAAATCTCTCTCTGCATTTTTAACAAACATAATACTGTATACAAACAGAAAAAGGTAGGCATGTCAATAAATCCACCAACTGAGTATTAATACAGGAGAAAGAAAAATAGAAAATGTTATCCAAACAAGAGAGATCTACAAGAGGGGGTGATTTTGAAAGTGTGCACTGTGCGGTCATCGGCACAGTGCATGGCAAAAGATATGGGTAAGGAAAGTGATATGCAGGGGACCCCACCTAGAGACCTCAGAGTACTTAGGAATCTTATTGCTTCTTTCTATGCAGCCATGTATGCGTGTACAGTATGGGTGTGTGTGTGTGTGTTCCCACCAATAAAATGCTCTGGTTCAGATTACCAAGGAGGATGTAACACCTAACAGGCATACTAATCTACAAAAGTGACTTAACCTACATTAACCCAAACAACAGGTCATTTTTCATGGATGAGCTCTCTCAATAACACATCTGAGTTTTGCACGTTCTAAAGAGAAAACCGAGTGTTCCTAAGGAATCTGTCTTGCAAAAAGTGGGCTGCTGCAGTTACTAATCCTCCTCTCTCGTGTCTCTGAGGAATGTCTTTTGGCAAGTGCTGGTGGTGCACAGGGCCTGCTCCCTGCTGCTCCTCATAAACTCTGGCGGGTCCCTTGTGGTTGGTGCTCTGTACATTCCTGGCCAGTATCAGCTACTGCAGGTGTGACTAAATGGAAACAACTGGCTCAGTGCATCAAGAGTCAAAACGACTATAACAGAAGGCTCCTACATCCCAGTACATGGAGGTAAGTGTAGATGTGTAGGGATTAAAAGGTTTCATTAGCTAAGTGATGAGGAAAATGACAGAAAAGCACAGTCGAATTAATATAAATGCTTAAATATAACAATTTAAAAATACATACTTACCTCATAATTCTGAAGGACCAATTCATCAACTGGAAGTTTATCGTTAAAAACACTGAAGGCCAAAGTTTGAAGGGGTCTCCAACGTCTTTAAACAGAGACTGTAACACTCACATTCCCACTGAGTTTGAAGTAAGGTGGTCAGACTGGTTTACAGACAAACACTTATTGTTAGGTGTGTTTTTTATTATTATTTTTTTTTATTGTTCTTTATCTCCACTCTTACTCTAAAGCTGACTAAAAACATTTGGAGGGCCTTAGCAATGACCTTGAACCCATCAACTTTGCTGCTCACTGGGTTAAGACTGGTGCTAAATGCAGAGCTTGCAGTGTTGTAAAAAAAAAAAAAAAAAAAAAAGGACTGGCTTTGACCTTTTCTGGTGTTCTTTTTCCCCCCTACTAGATGATAGAAGTCTAACAGTTAAACAGCTGTGTCAAAAAATGTCATGCTATAATGAAAAAGGCTACACACTTTATGATTCAGTACCAGCTGAAACACTAATACCTTAAATTATCCTTTTGTGTGCTGTTCCACTTTATGTATCCAATGGGTCACGGTAATTGTATTAGAGATAATTAGCAATGACTACAACCTGTATACATGTGTTTCTTAGATGTCCAGTGTGTATGTGTGGTTTCTGTGGCTCTGAGGCTGCCCACTGCATATCGCTCTGGGTCAGGGGCAGGTAAGGGGAGTGGGAGTAGGTTGGAGGGACTGGAGACGTGGGAGGAATGAGTCTGGGAGGAGAACCGTAGTAGTGATTAGGACAGAGTTGAAAGAAAATAGTACTGAATGCTACCAAGTTAACACATGCAATGCAAAACCAATGTTAGAGAGAAAGAGCAAAGACCAAAGGGGAAAGACAGAAAGAGAAAAAAGATCCCAATAAAGTACCACAGACCTCTAGCTGCCTATAGATCACACACAATAAGTGGCAGGGGAGGGGCGCCGAGAAGCTGGGCTGCAGCATTCAGTAACAGCTCCAACGTGCAACACTTGTGGACAACTGCCAGAAATCCTACCACCTTAGAGGTTTGCACTATGGAGGCAGGGACGGACCTGTGTACCAAACAACATGGTTACATACTGGATGTTAGGCTGTGTGGAGTCTATTTTGAGGCTAACTAGGAGTAGATACGTTTCTCTTCGTCTTCTGTCCATACTGTTGATGCTGCGAAGCATTTGGCTAGTGTGTTGGTACATTTTGCCTTTCAAAGAGGAACTGAGTATTGTGATTTGTATTATGAAAAAGGCACCCGATGTAACGACAGGTGTCACCAAATCCTCTAAAGTGATCTTCAGGATTAACAGTTTTAACTGGTGGCAAACTTTCATGGTTACTTGCCTGTAGATAAAAAGTTTGCCACCTTCATCTTTGGGCATGCGCTTTCCAAAGAGAATATGTTAGGTGTGCAAGTATTGCTATTGGGCCCTTTTTCCACGGATGTAAGAAGAACTGTGTGTGATGCTGCAGCGCGGCCCTCAGCACCCCTCCGCAAATAATAGCGCAGGAGTAAAGGAGCCACTCAAGCCAGGTAAGCAAGCCACCTCTCCTTTTCCTTACTCCCTCTCCACCACCCACACACAGTGGGATGTTTGTGTGCCTGTGAGAAAGTACGTCATACATAAAACTCAACCAGGATATTTAAAAAAAAAAAGTATGTTCTTGGTTCACTTACTTCTTACTATGGAAAACACTTCGAAAATGTGAGAAAAAAAAACAAACATGACTGAATTTCCTCCTGCTTGCAATATTAACAAGACACAGGTCTGGTAATATTCAATTGCAGCCTACAGCTCTTTTCATTGATATAAAAATGGGGCAGATATTTTTTCAAGTGCCTTGAATGTTTAATCTCATCTAATTTATGTCCACCAGAAAATCCTGTAAATTGAAGAAGATATTTGTAATGTTTTAAATTTTCTTAGCATGCCATTATTTGGGTTGTTAAATTGTTGTATTTATAGTACCAAGAATTGTATTGTATTTATTCATGATTCAAGTACTACACCATTATTTTGATCTGCGCCTGGCTGTTGCTGATCCTATTTCATTGGCTCACAAAGCACATTGGTAATGTTGAGGAGGGGTGACCCGACACTGTGTGCGTAAGAGGAGTTTGGGCCTGCTCACCACAGTGCTTCAGGGACAGAGGAGGGGCTGGAGAGAGTGGGAAAGACAGAAAGAAGAGAGCTGCCTGCGCTATTATCTATGTGCCTCTTCAGCGAAAAATGCAGTCCCAGTTGCACAAGCACCATGCCAGCACAGAATGACAGAGGGTACTGTACACCGAATCACTGTGTAGTAGGGAGGGAGCGAGAGAGGTAGAGAGAGAGAAAGAGTAGATGTAGAGTGTGACAGTAGTGAAACAGAGAGAGAGAGCGAGAGAGAGCGAGAGAGCAAGAGAGAGAGAGAGAAAAAGACAGTCAGAGATAGAAGCGTTACAAGGACCCTAAAGATAGGAGTAAGAAAGCAGAGCGTGCAAATACAAACCGGGTCATTGCTGCTTAGCTAATAGGGGCCAATTCGCTGCAGGAGAGAAATGTCGAACACCCCAAGTTGTGTACAATAAGATAACCGTCCTATAGACACAAACACTATACACTGACACAGAAATTCTAAAGCTACATAGAAACACACTCACTCGAACAAATGTATCCATTCACACCATCTAATGTGCACTCTTTTGTTTGCTAAATGGGAGTGGAATAAGTACTGCCCACTTTTAATTAACAGACACATTTGAGCCAATGCCAATATAATCAGATTAGATTTATTTTTATTTTTTTTACTTTAAACTCTACCATAAAATTTTAAAAAGCAAGTTTTTATCTTGAAAGGAGGGTTTAGTTTATGATCACACCCCTCCAAACATATCATTTCACATTTCACACTATCACAGTAGTTGAATAGGTAGCTCACCAATGGATCATAGAAATATAACAAAAGAGCAGGGCTTTGTATAGAAACCTCACTCAAAGCAGTTATACCCAGAATAATACCTGGTCATTACCTAATACAGAATTTCTTCTAAATAACTTTAAAATGGATGAACAGCCAGAATATTTTTTAAAACAGCCATTAATGACAGTGCTTTATCCACTCCGTGCTTTCAGAGTCATCTCATGTCATTGTGCTAAGATTACTAAAATGACTAATGGGAGACTGATACAAAAATCAAATGTGTATCTGTAAGCTCTACATAAAAACAGGAAGATCTAGCATATACATCATCATTTTAACTGTCATACAGGAAATGGAGTAGGCAGAGGACATGGGAAGTGGGAGGGACTTAAAGGGGTATTAATGGACATGAGGCAAGTGATTCTACAGGTTAGGTGGCAGGTGTGTTCAAGAAAACACTGACTGGATGCATCTACATGGACAGAATGAATGGAGTAAAAAAAGGTGTGGTTCTTATTTCTCCCTGGACCAATCATCCACTCTCACAGCTGGTCCAATGGTGCGGGATGATAGATGCAGCCTTACCGATTCGATGGGCTTGTCCAGGGAGGCCTGCTCCAGCTCCAACTGGCCCTCTTCATACTGGTCAAAGTGATTCCCACCCTGAGTGACACACATTCAAAAAGCTTGTTTTAGAAATGTATGATTTAGTCTTACTTGATTGGTGGCAGAGCATAACTAAATATATAGAACCGGTTCATTTCTAAAATAATCCACAAAATATGTTAAAAATAATTAGTCGCAGCCCTAATTGAAAGAAATCACACAGAGTTTCGGAAGAATTCATCTCTAAACACTAGTTTATACCATCAAATTTTAAAGCAAGACACTGACTGAGGTCATTTTAATCTCTCAAAATAATGAGACAGCACAGTTCAAGGAGGCGTGCCTACTGCCTGTCATTCGCACTGAATAATAGTCATTCATAGTGAATACTAGTCAAATCTCATAAACTGAATAGTAGGACTGGATAACAGTGGTTATTCTATCCACAGATCAAGATAGTACGACTCAGGTCAGTATCTCAACCAGTGCTGCGGAGTCGATTAAGCTTCACAACAACTGTTTTACAACAAAGATTTATTTTTGTCCGCCAATACATTGATGTTTTATCATTCCATATCTTGGTCAATCTTGTAACATATACTTTAGTAGTATAGCATCGAATTATAAAATGAAAGCAAAACACACATTACATAAACAATATACTGTATTTATGAATGTATATACTATGAGCAAAAATATGAGTCGATTTAAAATATTTAAAAGAGTCGATGTTGATATTATAACTCACATTTCAGCTAGCAAATGCTTCTTATTTAAAGCCATGATTTACATGAGTTTATTTCTGTCTCTTTATTTCTTGGTAAATGTATTCCAGCAGTGACAGCCATGAAGCAGGACTTTCTCCTCCGGCTATTAGTTGTCTGAATTTGAAGCGTAGCTTTACTTATACAAACAGAGCATTTACGTTGAAGTCTATGCCCTGGGTGGGACGGAGAGTGAGTAATAGGCTTGCTACCCCAACCAAAAGGAGTGTGTTTATAGAGCAGTTTCTGCCCTGAGACAGATGGCTTCCTCTCTCGCAGCAGAGGAGAGAAGAAGGTCGTGTTTGTGAGTTTGCTTTCTCCTGACCTTCACACAAGACAAAATTGAAAGATTCTAAAAATAGACCATGGTATTATATTATTTTCTAGTTGCTTGCAGCCATTAGTAATTGGACGTGTAGACAACTAAATGCAACATAACTACACACAAAACATACGACATACTGAGGTTCTATTTCCTCTTTTCGTGTCTATTTGAGGGGCGGGTGAAAAACGCACAGCAAGATATTTACTTTGCCTTTTTATCATTGAGGACTTATTGGAAGATCACTGCAAAACATTCTACAGTCTACACCTACAGAACAGTAAACATTGCTGTAGAAAGACAATGCTAACATGGGCTGGGCCATGCAAGAGACTTTACGCCCCACATTCTCTAGGGGAATCTGGTTTTGCAGAGATAAGCAACTGCTCAAATCAGCCAACAATAATGAGGTGGTTTGATGCCACGCTGGAAGGTCATTAATTCAGATGAAATAGGACCCCTCATCAGCATGAGTGAGGCTGGGGATTCTGAGGAAGGGAGATGTAGAGGAAGAGCAAAGGACTTATTTATGAACAAGTCGATGGGTCCCTGCTCTTCCCCCGCTACATCTCTCCTCCTCCCGACTTTCTACTTAGACTGCTTTCAGCTATCAGCACAGCCCCCCCCACAACAATAACTTATTTTCACTGCTGCTTGCTTCCTCAACGCCCTCACTCTTGTACACAAACACCATAGCAATGCTGCATAGTGAAATCGGGATGCTCCATACCACCCCACATAAGGAAATGAGAGAGCTGCTGCGGCTGCTGCCCAACTCTGTCGACGCTCGCGAATTGCCTGGTGTGTTTCTGCAGCTCAAGATTATCCACATGCTAGAGCCCCAACAACAATGCAAATCAATAGAGCGGACTGAGCTGTTGGACCGGTGGTGCTGTAGATATTAGGTAGACCCTATGTGGGTGTTTCCTGCACCCTGTTGCTTGGCAGCAGGCTTTAGTCTTCGGAGTCAGAGAGAAACTTTCTGAATACTGAGCATATGAATGCCTTCACGGCAGATCTCACACACAGAGCGCCACTGTGCTGAGCTGGAGCTGCCCTCAACCAACTCATTCAGACCACACAGCAATTCACCTCTCACTGACAAAATAGCAGAATACAGAGTTCCCACTGGACACCAACACAGTGGGTAAAGAGGACAAAATACGAGCAATTTCACAAACTGTTTCTTCTGTATTGTAGAATGTCTGGTAAATCACCTGTTTGGCTACATCACTGCTACAGCAAACAGCTGACTATGTCTAAAACAAACAGCTACAGCAATTTTAGCAACGTTTAAGACAATTCTCTCCAATAACAAAATACCTCATTTTCATAAACCAAAAAAAGCCCTCAAACCAAGCCGAAGCATCGCTGCCTTCACTGTCCTTGTTCAAAAACACTTATTTTCTTAGGGGTGTAAATGACAGAACAAAATGCTGTCCTCGCAATATAATAAAGAGCGGCTGAGCTGGAGTTGAAATTATTCATCCGAACCCTTTCTGAACCTGAACGTCACTGTTTATACAGCAACTCTCCTCACCCTTTACAAATCACTGGAAAACACAAAAGGTCACACAGCTGAGGAAAAGCACCAATTTTGGTCACCAAATATTTTTACTACCTAGTAATTATGTTCACATTAGTAAATGCCTATGTGTATACAATAACACCACACCACAACTTTTCGATATTGGACAATGTGATTTGTGAAAAGATGGTTGCTGGAATAAATATTTAGATAAATTAAATAAATTAAACCTGTGCTCAAGGAGATAATTATGTCAAATAATAAAAACCCTGTTAGGTGGCTAAGAAATGTGGATGGATGCAAAGTATGACTAATGCTGGGTAAAGCAGGGAGATTATATTATCTGAGGGATTCGAAAGAACATAAGTGTGATGAATGACTGCAACTACAAACATGGATTTATCTTGTTTTGTAGTCTAGTCTGTAATGTTTTGTTTGGCTTCTACTGGGTGCGGTCTAAGATGACAGATAGGCAAGTGAAAGAAACAGCTCATACATGGGTTGTGAAATACAGCAACACAGCTCCAACCTGAAATGATGTCATGTCACAAAGATATTGTTATAATGTGCAGATGGGACAGATTTATTAGTATTATTAATGAATAACTTAACACAAGTGAACCAAAGTAAGAACCCCTAGTTACCATCTCAGTGCGTCCATCCTACTTTGTTTCAAGTGAAGAACACATTTCGCACAATACAAAAGTCGCATTAAAGAAAAACAAAATCAAACGAAATTGTGTTAACCTTTACAAAAGGGACAGAAAAGAAAAGAAAAATCACACGGTATACACAGTTTTATTAGGAGAAAATCAGCAAATGAATTGACCAAGGACATGTTGTTTATCTTACAAATCAGTAACTATCCACACCTGTACTCCATATGCTTTCAAGTAGTGAAATATTAGAGGTAATTCACATCACATATTGTCATTAAATTACTGGCACAACAGATAACCGACTGTAACTACGATCATTTCAACATGCTAACTAGCTGCGGTGGTTGTGTTCAAGTTGTCAAAATGATACAGCCATTTCTTGCTAGTGCTAAAATAGCTCAATGTGCGTAGCTATCTGCTAGCAAGCTATCTATCGTTAGCATATGTCGATAAATATCCAGTCTACCCAAGGTCACTAACAAACTAGTTGGACTTCAATATTAATTTAGCTGTCGCGTAGTTAAGAGGGTAACGTAGTATGCATTATGTTACAGTTCCCCACCCACGATTGGAGTCAAATATAGCACGCAGCACAATATTGAGACGTCAGGGAAGTTAAATTCAAAAGAGACGCAGTGCACTAGCGTTAGCTTAGCTAGCTTGCAGTGCTAGCCAGCGACATCTAGACCGAAATGCACGATGCAGTTTGTAGTCATTCTTTGCCGTCCGTTACGTTTCATTTCGTACTAATGTGCTGCAACATCTAGACATGGTGAAACACATGCAAATCGTCAACTGACTAACATGCATTACCTGGAAATCACGGTCTTCGTTGAACCTAGAAAATCTGTCGGCCATTTTCTGAACACAGCAGCAGCTTCTCTGCTCGCTCCGTCTGCTGCGTCCAACAGAAACTCGTTGTGGTGATGATGTGCAATCGCAAACGATTCGGTGCTTGTCAATTGACCTTTCACTGTGTTTCCTGTGGGAATTTGGTTAAGCCACTTTAATGTCTACATATTCAATTTGTATGTCCCGATAATTTGTATTTTAGCATGTTGCACTTTAGACAAAGGTTTGTTTACCGTCTGCAGACAGAGCTGGAGTTTTTAATAATGGATGTAGGCAAGAATGGATTACACAAAGCAGGCAAACTGCTGGGGGGGGTCAAAAGTACCTATTTCAATGGATGTCAGTTGATTTTGATTAATTTCAAATTTGTACAGATTTGTGGAAATTATTTTAAATGTACATTTTAAATGTTTTACATTTCTAAATAAAGTTATGTTTAGTTTTATCAAATTAACTGACACAATGAAAACCTGGGGTCAGATAATAGCCTATTATTCTAGCATTTAAATTATTTATTTGATATGTGTTAAAAGGGCCGTAAACAATAGTAAACATTAATGTTGTTTTTGATATATTATACGAACTGGTTGGTGTCTGGGTCTGTGGTCATATAATAAAGGTCCCTATGTGTAGTCTGTTGTGTGCACTATAACTGATGGGTACTTGACAGATTACACAATGCATAATTGATGGGGAGTGGGGGAGGTGGAGTCAGTATAAGGGCCCAGGTTAATCCGTCCATGGATGTAACCTAAGCATCCTAATCAACAGAAGACATTTATGGTAATTACTTCTGCAAGGTAAGAGTAATGCACTTTTGCAATAGCCTGAGAACATTGCTTGTGTACATTTGTACACACAAGTGCAGTACAATGAGTGAGTTTTTTGTTCATCAAATCTTTCTCTATAGGCCTAATAATATCAAATGTGCCTAATCAAAACAGGAGCCACATTTACTTGGTGGTTGAACTGGGGGACCAGTCCATTAGCTGTGATGGCATGACTACAAGAGCATGAATCAGCTGTATCTACAAGTAGACCTATATGTTGTATATGTCCCCATTTAGAACACAGCCATCTTTACAGGTGAAACTATAAATACAATTTCCACACCTGACATGATTATCTACATAGTATACAATGAGGTCAAGGTACCTGCCCTGACAATGTATCCTTATTGTTATAGAAAAACAGCAATATGAGCACCTGTGGTTTCTTCTATAATTGGAACATATTGCACAATTTTGTTCTTTGTTCACATGATAACTGCTGTGTGTGCATAATAACTTCCTGCCTTGTTCCTGTTCCAAAGACTCCACGCCCCAGTGGAGCCAAGGACTACAGACCTGTGGCACTGACCTCCCACATCATGAAGGTCCTGGAAAGACTCGTCCTGGAGCAGCTCCGGCCCCTGGTCCAACCATACTTGGACCCTCTACAGTTTGCCTACCAGCCCCGTCTTGGAGTCGAGGATGCCATCATCTACCTGCTCAACCGTCTTT
>JAVQJD010067464.1:0-27869 GCA_036023655.1 Nannoperca australis
CACACACACACACACACACACACACAGATACCCTTTGCCAAAGCCGTCTGCCTCCATCTTTCTGGCGTGAATTTTAATTAAATTCAGTAAAGCTTTATTGGCGTGACTACAGGAGTTCGCTGCCAAAGCCATGCACATAACTCAACTAGAGAACACTGGAGATCCCCTCCGCCCGTCTGCCTTCCGCTCTTTGTCTCTCAGTCTTTCCCTCTCGACTTGCTCGTATTTTTCACTTTTACAACAGTGAAGAGAAACGGAAGGTGATGATGATGAAGATTATGATGATAGTGGTAATCCCAGTGGTGTGTGTGTGTGTGTGTGTGTGTTTTAGGGTGATGCCAACAGATCTGAGACTGATGACGAGAGACAATCTCTCTCTTACGAGGAGGAGGATAAGTTGAGAGAGCTGTACGCTGCAGGTACAAACTCTTACATCAGCTTAGAACTGGACTTGAAAATATATGCTCACCTACAATCCCCTTAAAGTTAAATAGTGTGGTTTATTACAAACGTATGTCCTATTGTTGTAGTTTTGATCACCTTTCTTAATGCTAATAATAAGATTGTACTCACCAAGTTAAAAGAAACACAAGCAGTCAGATGATCATACAGGTTTTAAACAAACCCCAAGTAACCAAACTTGATTTGAAGAGAAAAATCAATCAATTAGAGTTTACTGACTTCCTGGTTCAACTTTGATCTACCGTACTTGATGTAGTTGTATATCGCACAAAGTTTCCCTGTTTAGAGGTCATAAGGCCAAGCAACCTCTTCTACCCTCATATAATTTTAAAGAAACCTAAAAAATCTGTAAAATGTTCTATATACTTTGATACTTTTCTGTTTTATTAATTTCATTATTATTGTAAAATGCTTTATTCATTCAAAAGCTGTGTGTCCCAGAGTTTCTCTATATGGAGATCTAAAAGCTGTTATCATTGTTATCTATTCTGTCATGGATAATTACTGTCAATTGTTAAACTGCTCTATTTATTAATATGTTTAAAAATGTTTCTTGGTCTTAAAATGGTCAATTTGTAACAACAATGTCTTCAAAATATTGTTTTAAAAATTATTCAATTTCAATATGTGTATTTATGTGTATCCCAAAATGTTAAATACACTTCAGGTCTCTAAATTCCTAAAACCCCCAAAAATACTGCGGACATGACCTCTATGTCTTCACTGGTAGCTATTATCATTACCATAACCGAAACAAATGACGGGAATAAGTCTAAGAGAATAAGTCCCAAGTTTGAATAAACTGGAATAATCCTTTAACAAAAATGTTTGTGACTGTCTGTGTGTGCAGAGCTTAAGATCCAGGCCATGATGCTGAGCCCCAATGGTCTCCTGAACCCAAAGGCCTCCATGCCCCACCCTCCTCCTCCTGCTCCCCTGCCGGTCATCACACACACTGCAGCCACACCCACCATCAATTTCAGCCAGTCACGCAGGGCGAGTGGCGCGTCCATAGACATCAACAGTTTTGAGCCGAGGTCATTGGTGAGTCTTGGACACACGCAGTATATTATCACCACATTAACTATCAGTAATAAAGTTGATTTAGAGAAGCATTCAAACAGAGAACGTTAATATATTAAAAAAAGATGAAGCCAGGCCGAGCTGTGCTTTAAATATGATTAGATACGGATGTTTCTAAATTCTAAATCTGGGTATTTGTGATTTGTGATTGTTATGGGTTGTTAAGGGTTGGGACTGATAAAAGTTAAAAGCCTACAATATTAACAAAGAGTTGTAAAATCTAAATGGGAAAAATAATAGCGTTTGTTCTCAAGATCTGACAAATGACTTGCATAAATGCATTTCCTTCCTCATAAAACATTTGCAAAACCAAATATTTTGTAACCAGCATTGTTTCAGCTGGCAGTCTTCTTGTTGGCACATTACTACCACCAACTATTGATCAGCTGAGTCACATAGACCTCCTTTGATTGATATACATAAACGCTAGTTGCATTTATTGATGTAAAATTGATGTGCAAGCCTAGCTAGCAACTGGTGAGACTGATGAGAACCTGCTCTGTTGACTCGTGTCTCGGGTCTGTGTGTATGTCTAATACCCAAGTAGATCCAAGCAAACATACTATCAGCTCTGATCATGTGGTGTGTTCTTTGAGGCGTGACAGAGAGTGAACCTGTGCAGTGCATCACTGCTCTTTTCGACCGCCACTGCCTGTTAATTGGTGTCACGCTGGTGCTGTGATCAGTGTTTGTGTTCACTCCAGCTGTGGATGTTTGAGGGGTTGGAGGTGTGGATTTTTTAATGACATTTCGGGTGGTTCTACTAATTTGCGGTGTTTCTTTTACTTGAAACGTAACGTAGGCGCTCTTGACTGTCATCATCTTCTTTTTTTACATTACGAGCACAGCATTTTTGTCAGAAGTTGAGGTGGATAAATATATTTTTTATTCCTCACCATCATATATATAATTTTTGTTATTCCCAAACAGCTTTTTCATTCACCACATTTTACTCCTCTGTTTCTCACACTTATTTTTTTACATCATTATCCCGCCCCATTCTCCGTGTGCAGTTTGTCATGTGAAGTAACGCTCACTTGGCACACAGCTTAGGCAGAAATTAGGATCTCCTTGTTAATACAAACACGGCAGAATCATGAAAATCTAAATGAGATCGCATAGAGGCCCGAATCAAGATTGTGAATGTGTTTCAATTAATCGTACAGTCGTATTGTTTGTCCTCGTGTGCAGGCTGATAGAACACGAGGTGCAAACAAGATCAGTCATCAAAACATTGCTCCACAGCACCGCTACTGGCCAAAGACTCCACAGGATACCTTTAATCTGTGAAGAATGATGACTTTATGCACAAATCCAACCAGTTGTTGCCGTTGTCCAAAGCTGTCTTCACAGTGTCTGTGGGACAGTGCGCCAGAAAGCCGCCGCTCCAGCTGGACCAGCATCAGCCGAGCCCCTAGCCTCCACAGGAAAAGCCAGTCAGGGGAGATGGAGTCCCTGCTGTCTGACACACACACAAGCTCCAACCCCAGCAGCACGGAGCAGTCTCTGGACCAGCCGGAGTACCTGCAGGTGCCCCTGCTCCACCCGCCCGACTGCAACGGCACCACCTTTCACCTCCCTGACCACTGCTACGACGATGCTCCCCTGACCACACATTACCACAGCGATCAGGAAGAGGATGAGATTGAAGAGGTGCAGTTCTCTGAGTTTGTGTTATTTTGTATTTTTTTGCCCAGATGAAAAAATATTGATTAGGCTGTTTAAGCGGTTCATGTTAAAGTCACAAGGACTAGGCATTTTGATAGTGTCCATCCTGTTATTTCCATCAAGTTAATTAAAGAACTCGTTTAGATGTGTTCAACTTCATACTTTGAATCATAAAATATTGGGAACATTGTTTTGAAAAACTGTTACCGATACAATATTCAATTTTATTTTATTTTTATTTTTAATATGAGGTCTCTTCTACAATTCAGTGTTTTCCATCAAGTAAAATCCTTTTAATTGAATTCTAAATTAATAAGAACATGAGCACTGCGTATTATTGGTCATTATGAAATCAAAAATAAACTAACAAGACCGTTATGCAAATATGTGCGTGTGCGTGTGTGTGTTTTCCTTCCAGAGTTTATGTAAGAAGCTAAAGAAGATGCTGGAGCCATATGAGCCTCAGTGGTGCCTGGAGCATGAAGAGTGGTCTCTCTATCTGTTCGCTCCACACAATCAGTAAATACACACAAACACACACACACACACAGCCCCTGATGTCCTCCTAGGTGGCTTAAACCACAGCATGTGTGAACATTCACAGTTATTCAAAGTGTGAAGGTTGCAGCCAAGAATTACTAATTATTTTAACACTTTTATCAATTAAATCTGGCCAAGTGGAAACCTACACGTTATGTTGACAAATACATTTATGGAAGTGATGTAGGTGACATGTGATGAGTGTAAATATAAAAAACACAGGAGTAGCTGATCATGCTCTTTTCCTCTCTTTTTCTCTCTTTAGGTTCAGGCTGTGGTGTCAGAGGGTCATAGGTCACAAGATGTTTGATCATATTATCCTCCTCTTCATCTTCCTTAATTGTATCACCATAGCACTGGAGAGACCTGACATACAATCCAACAGCATGGTAGCGTGCACACGCACACACGCAAACATGCACACGTGCGTTCACATTTTTTTCTCTATACTTGTGAGGACCCTCTTTGACATAATGCATTCCCTGGCACCATCGTAACAAAATGCCTAACCCCAGCATTTAACATAAACTTATAAAGGTACTGCACACTTAAAGGTGTCTTTTGAGCCATAAACTAAATGATATGATTGTTCTTTGATGAAACACATCAATACTGGTGTTAGGATGGACATTTTGTACCAAATCTATAAAGAAATCTGTATTTCATGGCTTGAGAATGGCTCAAAACGCCATCTACTGTTTGTAATCTGAACCTTGCGAGGCCAGCTGAGATACAGTCAACCAGTTGGGACCTGATGAAGACTCAAATGCTGTGAGAGAGGGTTCTAGCTAGGGGTGGGTGGATCGATCCAAATATCGATACTAACGTTGGTATCTGATCGATACTAGCGTGATGGGATCGATACTTTAATTTCAGTTTTTCTCCTCTACGTTCAGTACTTGCTACCGTTTCATCAAAGCATGTCTGAGTGCAAACGTTGCTCCTTTGACATTGTTCATGCGGGCTTTGCTCCTCCCCCTCCTCTCCACTCTGTTGTGTTTGGTTGTCATGCCGTCACGTGACTCAGTGGCGCCAAGAACACAAACATCAGCTAGTGGACTGAATTCTGTCACAGAATAGTTCTAAAAAAAAAATTAAGTTTTAAAACATTTGTTCTTTAATAATTTTGTGCACTTTTGCCTAAAAACGTCTGTCCTGGGTTTTAACATGCACATGATTAACTAGTTAACAGTGGAAGTCACAAAAAATCATTTAGTGGTCATAAAAATGTTCCAGATTTACAATACTGACGATTCATTCACCTCATAAATCATGGTTTTATAAGTAAAAAGTATCGGTATCGGGATATTAGGCTTGGTATTACTTGGTATCGGATCGGAAGAATAAAATAGTGGTATCAAACATCCCTAGTTCTAGCTAGCTGAATTGGAGGGTGGAGTTTGACATGGTTGTAATTTTACACTGAAACGGTATTCTTTTCTGCTCTGGTCTATTTTATTAATATTATTTCCATCTTCATTTTGTTTTTTAAATAAATTTCTATTTCTTATGTAATGCGCTGAGCCTCTAAGGTGCAATACAAATAAACTTGTCTTGGCTAAATCTGGATCTGATTCTAACCTTAATGAGGACTCAATCTCAGTCCTCACAAAGATAGAAGTACAAAATCTCACACACTCAACACAACATAACACAACACAAGCTGTCGACTACAGCGTAGCTCATATGTTTGTTGCTGATGTAAGAGTGGTTTGGGAGTCATCACAAGTACTCGTGCTGTTCTCAGTATGTTTTTATTGTTTCTACTACAATCTCTCTATTTTTGTCCAGAATCAAAGCTCAATCAAACACACGACACCCTTAAATTGACAAATGTGCTTCTCTGTGTGTGTGTGTGAGTCACACTCTCACATCTATTTGTGTGTGTGTGTGTGTGTGTGTGTGTGTGTGTGTGTGTGACAGGAGCGGGTGTTCCTCAGTGTGTCCAACTACATCTTCACTGTGATCTTCGTGGGTGAAATGATGATCAAGGTAACCACAACAAGACACATTTTCACACTTCCCTACAAAGTCATTTTCTCATCTTACTTATAAAATGACAATTTTCTCCCTGAGTGGGGATTGGAATAACTTTCAGTCTCATTTTATACCTCATATTTTTTTATTATTCCAGTAATTTAGGTGGATCTGTGTATGTCTGTGTGTGTCAAGGTGGTAGCTCTGGGCCTGTACTTTGGAAATGGTGTGTATCTGCAGAGCAGCTGGAATATCTTAGATGGAGTGCTCGTGTTTGTGTCGCTGGTAGACATCCTGGTCTCCATCGCATCAGCAGGTGGTAATCGAATCTTAGGCATCCTCCGTGTGCTCCGTCTGCTCCGCACACTGCGACCACTCAGGTGAGAGTGCGGCAGATTTTCTCTTGTGTTTACTCCACTAATATTATTTGGTGTACTGATGTAGCGTGTGTGTGTTTGCATGTCGCAGGGTGATAAGTCGAGCTCCTGGTCTTAAACTGGTGGTGGAAACCCTGATCACATCTCTCAGACCCATTGGGAATATTGTCCTCATCTGCTGTGCTTTTTTCATCGTGTTTGGAATTCTGGGAGTCCAGGTAAACATTTATACTGTACTGAAGATAGGTCTCATTATTTTAGTTTTTTTCACCCAGCTTGATGTGCCCAAATATCCAAAGCTTGTTGTCTTTTTTTTCTGTAAGAAAAAACTGCTCACCGTGGTTTAAATTAAACGAGTGCCATCTCAGAAAATGCTTCAGGTAATAAAAAGTGAAGAGAAATTTGGAGGAAATGCAAATGAGCTGCTGATTATGCGCCAGAGTCCCTGGAAGTAATTAAAAAACAACGGTTCTACTGCAGAGGGATTGTGCTGAGTGTATTTTTTTTATCTGACTTTCACCTGGATTTTTGTATTATTAATTGAATCAATAAATTAACTTTGTTACTCATCAACATTTATTTTAGGCAATTTTTAAAATACATTTTTAATATTCGAAACAAAATAAATGAAACTACGTACGCCAATTGTACAGGATATAAAAGGGATCAATATGGTTAATATGTTGTAAAACAGTGATTCCCAATTTGGGGAGCCCAGGAGCCCCCATGGGACCCCAAGATCAATCGGAGGGCTTCCAAATAATTAAAAGTATAAGGAAGAAAAAAACATTTCCTTTTTAAATTTCTATTGTAAACTAGTAATTGCCTTTTATGTATTTTGAAATACTTGATAGTTTCACTTTTTCAAGCCTCAAAATCCTTCAGAAATCTTTTATCTGTAATCTGTAAGGGCACTCACATCCAATTCAATTCAATTTTTATTATATAGCAAGGCATGCAAGGAAAAACTGCCTTTTAACAGGTAGAAACCTCGAGCAGAACCAGAACTAGAACCAGAACCAGAACCAGGTAGGCGGTCATCTGCCTCGACCGGTTGGCAGGAGAGAGAGCAGGAGGCAGGAGAACATACAGTAGTACATCCGCATTGCTTAATTTTTAAGGAACTAATATCTATACTAAAAGCCATTCAATTTAAATGCCTTCTGTAAGCTCTTCTTCTCTAGAGAATATAGTAGTTTCCATTTGTGCAAATATTGAAATGAATTGTTACACAGGAAATTATGCGTGATGAATGCTGAAGCTAATATTAACACACAGGCATGTATTTTCCCAAAACACACTACCACTGAATTATCTTCTAATGAGAACCCTCCATGCTGGAGTGTTTCTGCGCTTCTAATGACTGTGAGGCAGGCTGGACCAGATGGTACTTGGATATCTCAGCTGTAACAAAAAGCGGGCCTGTAGGCACTGGTGGAGTAATTTACTGTACACCAATACATCAATCTCAACTCGCTCTATGAAGCTTTGTTTACATTACCTTGAGCTTTAGTGCTTTTATGTTTTCATCTATGTGTGCTCACATCTGTATGCAGCTGTTTAAAGGGAAGTTCTTCCACTGCGAGGGGCTCGACGTGAGTAACATCACCAATAAAACCCAGTGTCTGGAGACAGGATACCGCTGGGTTCGACGGAAATACAACTTTGACAACCTTGGACAGGTTTGTCACACACACACACTCACACACACACATCCAGGACTGACACTTGCTCCTACATACTGATTGACAGCATGACACTAATTTATATGACTCTCACTCTTCTAGGCGCTGATGTCCCTGTTTGTGCTGTCATGTAAAGACGGATGGGTCAGCATCATGTATGATGGCCTGGATGCTGTCGGAGTCGACCAGCAGGTGAAGAGACACACACACACACACACACACACACACACACACACACACAGAGGAAGAGTGAGGTTGTGGGAGGTAGAAAAATGAATATCAGGGAAACATACACACCATTCAGCCAGTGTTTATTGTATTTCACTGTGTTTTGGTTCTGATTTGTGTCAGTCTCAGGCATCATTTTATCTTGTTTGTTTCAAGCAGAAAGGGAAGTGTAAGGGAAGAAAAAGGCAGACGGATAAATAGATGTGAGTTGACAGTGCTTGCAGTTTCACTGCTGACTCAGGATTTACGTTGTCTTCTTGTTTATGCTCTCTCCTCTTCTTCCGTTCTTCCCCTCTTCACCCTATCTCGTCACTCTTTGGTCCTCTTCCTTTGCCTTCTTGTCCCCATACTACCTCTCCTCCTCTCTTCTTCCTTTTTCTCTTTCTATCTCTCTGCAGCCAATAAGAAACAACAACCCTTGGATGCTACTGTTTTTCATCTCTTTCCTCCTCATCGTCAGCTTCTTTGTTCTCAACATGTTTGTGGGCGTGGTGGTGGAAAACTTTCACAAGTGTCGGCAGCAGCAGGAGGAGGAGGAGGCGCGGCTGAGGGAGGAGAAACGACAGAGACGGTTGGAGAAGAGGAGGAGAAGTGAGAAAGCAGGAGGGGAAGGAGGGGAGAGGGAGTGCAAGGCGTATAATACGTGGCCAAAAGTATGTGGTATGTGATTGTTGAACATGACATTTCAAAACCACTGGCATTAATATTCTGCCATAACAGCCTCCACTCATCTGGGAAGGCTTTTCACAAGAGTTTGGAACCTGGCTGCAGGTATTTGCTACCATTCAGCCACAACTCCCATTACTTCCAGTGTGCTATCCATTCTGGCTGCATCACAGCTGCTGGAGACGAACCTCTGCCATCCAGCAAACTCCCAGGATTAGTAAAGTCGGGTTCACATTTTTCACAAAGGCGTTGAGGTCAGGGCTCTGAGCAGGCCAGTCAGGTTCTTCGACACCAAAGCAGGGCCCATAAGGACGGCCCTAGACAAAACATACACAAGACAGGGGTGTCCACATACTTCTGGCCATATATTATAGATGTAATGTTACACACACATAATACATCTCCTTTTTTCTGCATTCATACTGTAAGGGTACATGCATAATTTCTGCCTATATTATGTTCAGAAACTCACTTAATGCTTCTGCACTTACACAGTTTTTTCGTTCTCTCTCTTGCTCTACCTCATTTCTGTCTCACCGTCCTTCTCTCTCTGCAGTGTAATCTCTAGTAGTGCTTTCCTCTTAGTCAGTTAACTGTCTGGCAGCAGACAGAGAGGGTTTCTGCCCAAAGACACCTTGAGGTGCCATGGACTGTGTGTGTGTGTGCGCGTGTGCATGATGGATAGGACTGAATTCCTGAGGTGGCACTTTTAGTCTGTACACACACACACATGCACACTCACACACGCAGCAGTGCGCCACTTGGCACCCACTTCATCAGTGACTTCATAGGCCTTATCATATTTTTCCTCCAGAAGCATTTTAATGACCCTGTGTGTGTGTGTGTGTGTGTGTGTGTGTGACAGAGGCCCAGGAGAAGCCATATTACGCTGACTACTCCCCATTGCGTCGATCCATCCACACCGTGTGCACCAGCAACTACATGGATCTCTTCATCACCATCATCATCTTCACAAACCTCCTCACCATGAGCATGGAGCACTACAACCAGCCTCAGGTAACCATGGCAACACCTTCTACCACCTGCCCTAGAACCATAGTAATGAAGCGCTATGCGGTGGTACAGTACAGCTACAGTGGGGTTTTTTAAGTGTGTGTCTGTGTCTGTGTGTCCTGCAGTACCTCGAGGAGATACTGAAGTACTGCAATTATGTCTTCACGGTGGTTTTTGTCATCGAGGCCATTCTCAAACTCATTGCTTTTGGCCTGCGCCGCTTTTTCAAAGAGAGGTATTCAAGCTCTCACATGAATTCAAAGATACGGCTTCATCCTTGAGACACTGAAATGGTGTGTGTTTGTATTTGTGTGTGTGTCAAGATGGAACCAACTGGACCTCGCCATTGTGTTGATGTCTATTATGGGAATCACTCTGGAGGAAATAGACCTGAATGCTTCCCTCCCTATCAACCCCACCATCATACGCATCATGAGAGTCCTACGGATAACAAGAGGTACACATCAGAGACACAAACAAACAACACACAAACATGATAATACGTGGGCTGATAAGAGCTGACACATTATAATGTTTCAGTGTTGAAGCTGTTGAAGATGGCAACAGGAATGAGATCTCTGTTGGACACAGTGATTCAAGCTCTGCCACAGGTAAGAGGTAGCACCGATGCTGTAAAATATACGATGTCTCTTTAACTGCTAGCCTGGTTTCCAGATCGGAAGAGTTGCAGACAGCTTGTTTTATTTAGCGTTTTATCAGGGCCGGCACTGACTGCCCCCCCACACGATTCACTGACATCACCGAATCCCCTAAGAGACACTGTTGAACAGACAGTGTTAAACTAATGACAACAAATAGCCACCAAACAAGCAAGACATCCTCATGTTTAGCTAAAGGCTAATTGCTGGTCTTTAAATTTATCAGTGTGGCTGATAAATCACTTCACAGCTGCTTTAGTTTGCTACTAGGTATCTGTGATTAGATAAAATATGAACCAGAAAGTCCAGTCTGAGAGCTTAGCACACACTAAGAGGCCACTCAGCAATGTATTGTCCTTTGAGGCAGGGTTGTAAAACTCTGTCAAGTTATCACAGCAGAAATATTTTCTCCTCTTTTTAGCTCCAATTAGCACAAGGCACCTACAAACAACCACATTTCCGGATGACATTTCTCTGCCATGCTGCAAAAGCGATTTGATTTGCTGCAGCACCTGTCTCATTGAGGATGCTGCATTTTTGGATGCAGTGACATTCACAAGCAACGACTAAACCATCAACTGCACATGTAACTGTCTTTAGACACATTAGTGACTTGGCTCCGGGCCTGGTAATGTCATTTGGTCCGTCAACCACTCTGGGTCCAGTCTGACATATCTCCACTATTAGAATGTATTGATGGTCCCAAGAGAATGAATCTTAATGACTTTGGTCCCCTGCCTTTTCCTGTAGTGCCATAATGAGGTTTATATTTGTGTAGTGTGAAATATCTCCACAATTATTGGATGGACTGCCATGAAATGTGGTTCACACATTCATGTCCCCACAGGATGAATTGAAATAACTTTGTTGATCCTTTAATTTTTCTCATCTAACACCATCATCAGGTCAAACTTTTAATTTGTCCAATACTTTAGTTTATGACATTTGTTAATACATGCAAAACTAATGACATTCTCAGCCTCAGCTGTATTTATTCTCAGTAAATACAAATATTAACGTGCTAATCTAAGATGGTGAACATTAGTGCTAAATATCATCTTATTAACATTGTCAGCATGTTATCATATTGACATTAGCATTTAACTCAAAGCACTGCTGTGCCTACAGCCCCTCGTGTGACTCTTAGACTTCAGGAGAGGTAGAGGAAGGCTTCAGGAATGATCTACCACAGCCCCTGGGCTCAGTGAACCCTTAGGGATCCTACCACAAATGAGAGAGTAGAGAGAGAAAGGGGGAGGGTGGGTGGTGCATGCTAAATGAGAACAAACAGGTATGCGGAGAAAGTAGACATTAATGAATCGTTTGCTTCTGAGATGCAGCTAAATTATATCCATTTTAATTTTCTTTCCAAATTTGAATGGGTAATTCCAAAATCATAGCGCACCATCCCTCCTAGATTCCATGTTCGTCTATGCATGTGTTCCAATAAACCAGCAGGAATCTCTAGTGCAGAAACATACCCATGATGCTTCACTCTCTTCCCACCCACGAATAATGCCAATTGTCTTTGAAGTGACAGATCACCGCGTAGAACCCAGGTCTTTGGAGAGGTGTCCGGGTACTTTTGTCCCTGCACTTGATCAATAGGTTTATCCGTCATCTAGTTGGACATCTCCATCCCTCCTACCATGGAGGAAGGCAAGCCAAGTCCCTGTGAATGGCTTTGTAATTCGAATAAAGTGGCACGTTTGTGATTCATGAGGACTGGATCCGGGCTATGAAAGTGCACCTCTGTAACAAAAAATTGAGATATGATTCAACTCCAGGTATCATGATGGCTCCTAATAGTTTCTATTAAACATCAATGCAATAAGGCTTTTCTGTCTATGGCCCCTTTCTATCTGTTTGCATGTTTGTGTCTCTCTCGATGTATACAGTACATGTCTTTTTTTCTGTGTATCATACACTGTATATATCTGTGTGTGTGTAACATGTCTGTCTAGGTGGGGAATCTGGGTCTGCTCTTCATGTTGCTGTTCTTCATCTATGCAGCTCTGGGAGTTGAGCTCTTTGGAAAACTGGGTTAGTGTGTGTGTGTGTGCGTGTACGAGCAAACATGCGTGGGTTAACGTGTGTGAATTTATGCGTGCACGTGAGTGTGTGCATGCGTATAAATCGGTGTGTGTGTGTGTGTGTGTGCCTCAGCTGACACTGGTGAGATTACGTAACATGCATAAATGTTGTTGTGTTACATACTTTCATTATGTCAATTTAGAATCAGCGTTCTAATCAGTGCTCTAATCTACACACAATTATCTTTCTTCTCTCCCCTCGCCTTCCTCTCCCACACTTACTGCGTCTAATACTCTTCCCCTCTTTTCATCCTCTTTCAGAGTGTTCAGACGAGAACCCGTGTGAGGGTCTTAGTCGCCACGCTACCTTTGACAACTTTGGCATGGCTTTCCTCACACTCTTCAGGGTGTCTACCGGGGACAACTGGAATGGGATTATGAAGGTTATTTCTCTTCCTCTCCTTTTGCTCAGTGGAAGCTTTTAAGAACAAGACAAGACAACCGAGTCCCATGTTGTCTGTGTATATAAGTGTGTCTCAAAGCATCAGTTATGACGAGACAGGCGCTGCATTAAGCAGAAGATCACTGTTTTTATGACAGACTAAGAGCTGCTGACATTAGAGTGTATTATTCTTCTGTGACAGACTCAAGGTCTTTTCACACTCAGAGCAACATCTCCTTCTGTTGGAGAAGTGAGGAAGTACAACGTTGTGCATTAATAAATCACCTTAAATCCCTTTTATCTACTATGAGTTTTCTTGATTGTTTCATAATCTCTATCCTCCACCTTTACCCTGGCCGCACAGGACACATTGCGAGAGTGTCGCCCGCAGGATCGCCACTGCCTCACCTACCTTCCCCTGATCTCTCCCATTTACTTCGTCACCTTCGTCCTCACGGCTCAGTTTGTGCTGGTCAATGTGGTCGTAGCCGTTCTGATGAAGCACCTGGAGGACAGCAACAAGGAGGCACAGCTGGAGGAGATGGAGGAGAGAGAAGAGAGGAGGGAGAGGGAGGAGATGAGGGTCAGGGAGGAGGCCAACCGACGCCTCAGCACTGCGTCTGTGGGCGGAGACCTGTCTCCAAATGTGGACACACCTGCCCAGGTAACGGCCAGAGCGCGTGTTCACATTTCTGCATGTGTGAGAGGGAAGGGAGTGGAGGTGACAATAACGATGACAGTGGTGGTGATCTCATGTGGCAGGTGCAGGCTGAGGACGAGGAGTGTTCCCATGGCAACCTGCTGAGCATGGGACGCATGCTGTCTCTCCCCAGCGACAGTTACGTTCAGCCACTCAGATGCTCCCCTTATCCTCCCATTGGCCATGAGGCCCACTTCAGCTACAGCTACTCAGGTAATTTGGTTGTTTATAGCCAATTAAATTAAGGAACATCTTTTACTGAGCTATAACCACTAACTGATTGCTGTAAAGATTATTGCTTCCATAAATAGCATAGAAGGCAATTGAGATGTGATGTGGTACATCAAGAGCCACTGTTTCTATAGACGTTATTAAGAAGGAGATATAGTTTTGATATTACTGACAAATTGGTAGGACTAGTTTATGCCTTTTCGTTTTTTTTTTTCCATTACTGATCTTTCCACTTGTGACATCACACTGGGGGGGCACTGCAGAATAGCTTTATTGAAACTGCAAATTCATCAAATCAAAACAGTGTAACACTGAGTTTAGTCTTATTTATGTGCACAAATTAAAATCAGATCAATAACACTAGAAAGTAATGAACAGAGAGGTGAAAAGCCCCCCAAAAAACCTCCACTTATATTTTACTTTATAAATGAGTCGCACAATTACAATGACCAAAAACCAGCGATGAGGTAGTCCATCTCTCAATACTTTGAGAAATACCTACCCTGTTTATGGCACACCACATGCCCATTCATTCTAACAGATTTTTTATTTAATGTATACTTTAATTTGTAAAAAGAATTGCTAAATATTCCCTATAACAGCAGGGCACTGTAGTCGTTAGCAAACAATTACTCAAAGACGAGTGTTATTTGTTGGGGTCTATTTTCAGCTATGGATTAATATGTATTGGGTGCTCCAGTGAATGTTTACAGCAGCAGGACAGTGTGTGTGGGACTGACTCAAAATAAACGACAGTGTTTATTTTCACAGGAATGAAGGAACATTTCACCCAGTGCAACAGTGTGGTGCATTGATGTGTTTTTGGATTAAAATGGAGCTCTAAGCCACAAAGGAATAAGGCTGTGGATACACAGACAATGCATGTTTATAGGCTTTGGGATACTTGTTAATATTTGTTAAGTTTCCTAAGATTGGACCCATATATCTTATAGAAATGTTGTAAAAAAATTATATTATATTATGAATTATATACTGGTTTAGTGTGTTTAGTGTGTCTGTGCATTGGTTTGAATCAAGACATCAAATTATCTTAATACTTTTCATCTTGTGTCGTATGTTGGATATAAAGGTATGTATTTGGAAAACATCATCGTTTCTGAAATAAAGGAGTTTGTAGGGTGCATGGATGTGAGGAGAGCCAGTATCATGTTTTACCAGTGCTTAAATAGTATTTCTGCCAGTAAAGAGTGGACACAATTCTTGTTTTTAGTACTTCCCTCTTTAGAAATACTGTATCTTATTCAGAATTTCTTTATTGTCAGTGTCTCTATGATCTTTGCCACATTCTTTTCTGCAGGCTCCATGTCTTCTCTGGGCTCCAGTGGAGGTGGCTCACTGCTGCAGGTTCCAGGAGCTCTGCCGGCCATCAGCCACGCTTCACTGGGGTCTGGGCGCAGCTTGAGGCCAAAGATCTGCCTCAGCACCTCTCAGAGCATCGACAGATACTCCCCACACAGACACAGTCCTGCTGACAGCATAGACGGATACAGGCTTAGTCCGGCTCACAGAATACACAGACACAGACTCAACTCAGCTCACAGCATAGATGGATACAAGTTCAGCCCGTCCCATCGGATAAACAGACACAGACTCAGCTCTACTCGCAGTATGGATGGATACAGGCTTAATCCGGACCACAACACAGACAGACCTAAACTCATGTACAGTCACAGTATAGACAGACATTCCTCACTCAGACGGAGTCCCACCCACAGTGCCAGCAGACGTCCTTCTTATTGGCTCAGTCCTGAAGACAGTTTAGACAGAAACAAGCTGAGTCCCTCCTACGTTCCAGATAGTTCAGTCCTGAAGAGACCAGCATCCTTCCGCACTGCGAGCAGACAGTTACGGAGACAGGTGTGTTATTATCACCGCTTCTCTTCTCTTCTCTATTCAAGCTATTTAACAACAAATGCTGTGCTACATTTATTTATTTATTTGACCATTTTCAAAGACACAGTTATAGATTTTTTCCAGTTATTTTCACTGCCATTCTATGCATCCATTGGTTTCCATTCATTTCCATATAATTGAAAGTCTATTAGCAGACTCATGAATAGGCTTGGGTTTTTGTTTCTGTTTTGTCACAGTAATACGGTATAGACTTTAATCTGCAATTAAACTGCATTAATACACAACGATAATGTAGCTTTCACATAACATTTTCATGATGTATGGAAATAAATGGAAACCAATTGATGCCTGGAATGACAGGAAAAATACATCAAAGGACCTCAAACACAACAGCAACATTTGCAAAAACATATGTTTGTTAAAGGTCTCTTAGATTATGTTTTTATTGTAAAATATTAAACTCACATACCTGTATGTACACCGAGGGTGTAAAAAAGCGTTACCCAAAGTGGGTAAATTGTTTCTCCTCTCATACTGACCGTGAAGAGTTCCCTTCTGAGAGTAACAATTTTGTACTACATGGAGGACAAAATCCACAGTCCTCATTCGGTGCAAAAATGCATTTCAAAGTTTAGACTTAGCTGATATAAGCTGAGTTAGACAAATCAAGTGGGTATCTTCCAAAATTTTTCTTTTTAGCATGAAATTCCCTTTTTGTGTTTCCCTGGAAAGTGTACTGGATAATAAACTCGTACACAACTTCTGCACAAGGTCCGGAAGGAATGGCTTTTGGGTTTTTAATTACAAAAAATTACTGAAAACGGCTGTCACCATTGTGAATTTGTAGCAGACTGCATTTGTAAATTCTGATCTTCTATCTCATTGTGTATTTTTCTTTTACATTTTGAAATGTATTTTACTTGCACAACCCAACACATAACATTGTGTCGTCTTCATGTGTTTGTGTCTGCAGGAGGCCGTGCGCTGTGACTCTCTGGATCAGAGCGGTTCAGCTGACGATCTGGCAGAGCCTCACCTCACTGTGCCTGTCGTCTCTTCCACACCAACACGGCAGCGATCGTCCAGTGTACACACGCTGAAATATACACACCCCCAGAGGGTCATCTCATGCAGGAGCCCCAGTCGGAGCCACAGTGAAACCACTGGACAAGAACATGTACCTGAGCAGACCACCTGTGGCTTGCAGCCGGAAACAGATGTTGAGAGGAGGCCTGTCAGCCCGCAGAGCCTGTCCAGTCTGAAGGTCCCCAGCGGTGAATCCACCTTATCAGCGCCAGTTTGTAGTTCCAGAGAGGCCAGCCCCGGCCCCCAGGTAGACGACGCAGACGAGGAAGTCAGCCGTATAAACAGTTCTGTTCACACAGACTCACACACACAACTTCCTCCCAGCTCCTCACACAAAAGCAGACACCTCACCCCGAGCCCCGAGGAGCACAGGAGCCGCCTCAGCCAATCAGTGTCTCCGGTGTCGGGCAAGAACAGGAAGCAGAGGCAGAGCCCCCCGCCAAGAGAAGAGCCAGTTACTATGGCAACCCAGCTGATAGACAGCAGTGTTGATCTGAGAAGGCGGACTCTGTCATTTGATGCCACAACCCCCTCTCCTAATCAACCAGAGGGAAGTCCTGTGGATGACTAAACACACTCAGTGACACTGGATTGGTTATTCTCTAAAGTGGAAGAGCCTGATGTGCTGCTGAAGCACACAAGAGGGGCGGGAGCTGCAATCCAAAACAGGAAGGATACCTGATTCCTGATTCCTGTTTTGGGCCCCGTCCCTCGCCTCGTCCCGTTCAATCACAAGATTTTCACAGGGTGTGTGAGCAGAACTCTTTCAGACTGTGTGTGTACGAGTGTGTATGTGTTCAAAGATGCACACAAGAAGATTTTTCCTTTTCTTCTATCATAGTCCTAGCTTTAGTTCAGACATAGTAGTCACCCCCCTGCTATATTTATTCAAACACTAACCTTCCCTTTGCTTGCTCTCCTCCTTCTGCCCTTACTTTCTTCCTTTTCCCTGCACCTTAAGCCTTTGTCAGAGTACAAGACAAAATGACCCGAAAGGTGCCGTATGGATTAAGTTACAGACTGATCATAGACATGTTGACAGATAACACAGCCAGGGACTGCAACTAACAATTATTTGAATTATCAATTAATGTGAAGTTTACTTTTTAATAAATCAATTCATCTATTAGTCTATAAAACATCAGAAAGAATGGAAAAGGGTTCATCATATTTTCCAAAGGTGACATCTTCTAACCTTCTAATAGCTTTTTTTGTCCCACCAAAGTCCAGTATCCAAAGATATTCAGTTTGCTATAATGTTCGACGAGGAAAAAGCCACGTATCTTCACTTTCAAGAGGCTTGAACTATCAGATATTTGGCATTTTTGCTTGAAAATGGATTGATCAATTGTCAAAATAGCTGCTGATTTATTTAATCAACCAACCAGTTTTTTCAGCTCTACACACAGCATCTCATTCAGTCAAATTCCTTAATTTCTCACTCTGTAGTGCGAGAATTAGTATATGTTTACAAAAAAAATGTATGTGATAAACTTACAAAAGTTAAAGCAGAAAAATTATTTTATATGTAAATGCTTAATTTGTAATTGCACGCTTATCTAGATTGGTGCAGGCACATTTTATCAGACACTTATCCCTAAAAAAACAAACAACAAAGTGTACAGCATCTTGTTAAAAGTGGTGCAAAATGAGAATCTTATATCTAACCGAGTGGGAGTTTTTGTTTTTTAATATAGCTGATCTTCCTATTTTTTGTACCTTTTAACCTACAGTAAACTGCCACTGGAAGTTGCTTGATCATTGGCGGATTGCAGTCAAACATGGACATCTTTGTGATGTTTGAGAAACCTCCCAAGCCTGAATCCACCCAACTCTGAAAAAAAATCAATTTACGCTTAGAGCCTCTGAGTTAAAACCGTGTAGTGTGACCTAGGCTTTAGTAGGTTCTACCTCGCTTTTTTTCCGGATGCTACCCATTTGAATTTTCAGTCAGCTTAGTTTCTCAACCCTTCCACTTTCCTTTTCTCTGTCTTAGTATTCTCAGGGTAGAGGTAGTTCAGACCATGCAGGTGAGTATGAAGCATGTGATTAGAGGTCTGCTGAGTTAGATTGCCCCCTGGTGTCTGAAGCTGGAGCTGGCCCGTCTCTCCTGATGTTGGAAGAGATTATACTGCATGGGTGCGGGGGTGACATTTAGACAGGAGCAGCTGTACAGAAGGGCTTATTCAGGTGATACAACGGTGTAAAACTTTGTAGAAAAAGGCTAAGATTATATTTTATTAACACAGCAGCGATGATATGAGATCTACAAAGGTAAATTTATACATTTTTGAATGTCAATGTATCTGCTGGCGCTGGTGATGATGATGATGATGATGATGATGATGATGATGATGATGATGATGATAATATCAGCTTTATAGGATGTTGATTATAATGATGATAATGACGACTCTGGATGATGAAAATGTTCATAATATTGTATAATGTTCCTGCAGAATGAAAGCAGGGAGTGATATACAGTAAGCTCACCTGCAGTAACATTATTGGACAGTGCTGGATTAAAACCACTTCCTGTCTGACTTTCATTTGACTCCATAACCTTGCTTCTAAATCTGTCTTTTCCTCCTATGTAAAGAGGTAAAAAAGAACTCAGATTGAATGGTTGCAGTCCTTCCACACAAGCCACTTAATCCAAAAATAAAGCTAACACGCAGCTGCTGTGTGCTGCTGCTAATGAATTCAACATAACTACAGTAACACATCTAATTATGGTTCTCCAGCAGATGTTGATTAATGTGCCACAACAAATCCTTGCATCTTGGTCTCAATCCATAATTATATTAAAATAGTGTCACACGTTGCAAGAAGCGAAGAGGAAATTATTTAAAGATGATGTGAACAAACAAAGGCAGACCCACAGCTCTGTTGGTACTGGTGTTGGTGGATAGATTTTATTTTTCATTTTACCACTTTAGCATATCACAATAAAATATTTAATCACATGAATATTTCACACTGAAACACTATAGTATTCAGAATGCATTAAGCTGTCCTGCCTTTATTTCCTTGTCAAGAAAATGTACCAATTTCTGCAAGTTCTGCCACCCTCACTCGCTTCCTCACAATCTATTGGCCAAGCTGCCTGTCTGTCTTAATTTCAGCCAATGGGAGGCCACAGGTCTACAGAGCAGATTGTGATTTGTCAAACAGAAGAAGATAAACGGAGCTACACAGCTTCGTTGTCCTCCATATTTCCTTCACTAAAGACCTTGTGTCCCTTTATAAGGCAGATGGAGCATCATCTATGTTAATCTGCACCTCACCAAATGAACATGCAGCCAAGGTGTGTGTATGTGTGAGCTTCCAGGTGTTTAAAGGCTACATATGTTTCCAGGTGTATAATATCTGTTTGCAGGTGTTAGTGAGTACAGCTGTGTTTTGCGTGCATCGATATCTATGTGTGTGTCTGTGTGTGTGAGAGAGAGAGAGAGAGTGTGTGCATTAACAGAAGACAGTATTCTTGACACAGAGTTACAACTAACTAAGCTGAGCCAGCAGTTGCCATGGTGAAAATAGATCACATGACCCAAAATCCCATCAGTCCCAGGAGAGGATGGAAAGCTGCTAATCAGCGAGGCAGGAAGCTGTCCGTGCCTGCGTTGTATGCAGTGTCGTTCAACCAACACCTCCTCTTTCCTTCTTTCTGTCTCTGTCTGTCTCTAGAAGGCAGGAGCCATGGGTCTCTGCTGTGTGAGTTTCTGGGGGTCCAGGGTTTCAGTGAAGGGCGGGGCTTGATAGGGGTTGGTGGTTACTATGGTAGCTCCGTTGGCGATGGGGTACGGTGTGGCTCGGGCGTTGCTGGGGGCGGGATCCAGGTGTTGCCATGTGAACAAGTTTGTGTTGCTGCCAGTCAAGAAGCGCCGCAGTGCGCTCAGTGTCAGTACAGCCTGTTAGTAACACACATACACACGATTAGCAGAGGCTGTTAGTTACACATGGATTTGCATCAGAAACACGTGAATACTGTTCCAGGTTAGGAGTCTACAGCCATGCTAGCAGCTCTGATGTTTAGCAGGTACAATGTTTACTAGGTTCACTGTCTTAGCATATTTGCATTCTAACATTTGCTAACTAGCATTAAACACAAAGCACAGCTGAGGCCGATCATCAGTTTTGCAGACACTTTGGCATAAACTAATGTATTGGACAAATTAAGATTTGACTTGATGATGACACTGGATGAAAATCACCAAAGTCGGTAGGATTCATCCACTGGAGACTATGATTGACTGTACAAAGTTTCATGGCAATCTAGCCAATAGTTGCTGAGACATTTCAGTCTGGACTAAAGTGAAGAACCGACCACCCCTCTGGCATGGCTAAAAAAACTGTAGTCTAGTTATTCCTAAACCTTTAGGAACCATGTGAGGCGTTGGTTCTGGGTTTCTCATTCAGTGTCCTCTGTTTACAGCATTTACAAACTGGGACGTGTGGATCTACATCTGGGGCTGGCACAAGCTGGTCTGTGGCCCAAAATGAAATCCAGCGTGTCAAATCACTTCATGGTTTTGTGATCAAATCTATTGTGATCCCTATCTTTTCTATAATCTAGTTATAATCCTTTTTCTCCCCCCTGCACTGTTTGGCTGTGTGCTGTATTGGCATTTTAACCAGAAACTAAGAAATCTTGTGGTTCATCTTTACAATGTTAATTTCTGACTCCTTCACTGAATTGTTCTCCTATTTGATACAGTTTCAGTGGTAAAATGGTGGTTACTGTTTGTTGTAGTCATCTTTGTTATAATGTACGGACACATCTGTTAGTTTATGCTAACGGAAAGTCCTGAACGTTCCTGGAACTTACATTCATTATTTCATCCAGACCAGTGCCAAAATTGTGTTGATCCCAAAGTGAACCGAACAGTGGAAACAAAAACAGAACCCATGACAATATTTATGTTATGTTACATTTCATCGAGTTCCTGTAGTGGAAAAGAGATATTACATAAACCTGTACACCTGCACAGTGTTACTCAAAACATAAAGAAGGACTGAAGAAAGCAGCTATGTAAAACATTTTTAGGTGACTGCGATTTAGTATTATACTTTCATAATGTTGGAGGACTCACTAAGAACAATAGTCAAACTCAACTTTTAGTCTTTAGTATGTGTTAAAGTCCAAAATGCTGTATCCTCAATTTCCAATAAAGCAACTTGAGAGCATTTTATAGCATGAGACCCTCCCTGCTCGGAAAAATCCCATCGTCTTTCAAACTCCATGCCCCCAGCCAGGCAGATTTGTGTTAAAAGTTAGTCTCACTCTCTCAACGAATGCAGAAACAACCCTAATGACATCACTCAGGTAATGTCCCCAGGCATTAGAAAGCCAGAAGATATTACACAACTGTTTTCACAGGCTGACTTGTACTCCTCTTGACTGGTAAACAAGCTTTAATGTGTAAAATCAACAGACTTCCCCAAAGAGAAGCCAAAGTCAAAAGAACATTTATTTAGTTTTATGTCACATGCTATAAATCCTCTACAGGAGAATGTTGGAAAAATTTACTACAGAAATAAATGACTTGACAGACTAAAAAAAGACCTTTTGTAATTGTGCTTCCTTGACACAATTACAGCTTAACCTCTCCACATCCTCTTGACAGTGAGATGAATGGCTGCTATAGCTTCGGTGGTAAGACTGTTTTAACAGGCTCCACTGAGTCATCAACGGATAATAAATCAGTCGGTTTCTGTCCGACTGGCAATGTTTTCTGGCACTGCAATTCTTTTTCTTTAAAATCTTTTACTTAACTCGCTGAGTCTCGCTGAGAGCAGCTCTTTTTCAGGAACAGCCTGTTCACATCGCCACAGTTACACACATTCACACCTGGAAAGCAGTCGGACCTGTCGGCCACCGAGCAGCTTAAGGGCCTTGCTCAACACATTAGTACAATCATTTTCATACTGGAGGGCCCCCCACCCGGGGTTATGACAGAGGTGCGCAGGGCTACTGTGAACCCTGTTTCCACTGTCAAGTTACGTCCAACAGATGGCGCTAATTTCACTACCGACCACCTTTAAAACACCACAGAGGGCCGCTTAAAAATTTAAACATTACGCACACAATTTTTAACCGCTAGCATAGACAAGTTCCGCCAAAGCCCGGATTTTTGCCGCACTTTGGGGAGCAGGGCTGAACATAATTCACCTCCAAAAGGGGGGCGCTGCAAAAACAGTTTGGGAACCACTACTAGTGGTTGTAATGAAGGACGTGCAAGTGCTGCCCTTTCACTTCCCCCACGTTCCTTTTGGCAATGATTCATCATATTTGACAAACTTACAGACGTGTGTGTGTGTGTGTGTGTGTGTGTGTGTGTGTTAGACAAGAGAGAGGGTGGGAGGGGTCCTAGGCAGAAGCCTCTCCTTGTCCTCCATGAAGGAAATTATCTTAAATCTGTTAATTGCCAGCAGACACTGATAACCCTGAAATACACACATACACACAAACATGATGATGATGAACACAAACACACACGTGTACACACAGACAGAGGACAGGTTCACACACATAGGTCTAAACATACAGACCCAGGTAAGGATGGAGAAGAAGCAGAAAGCGATGGTGGCTCGGGCGGCGTCGGAGCCCTGGGCCAAAGGCAGCTCGTCTGGAGAGGTAGCCTGCCACTGATTGGCCAGAAAACAGAAGCCAACGAACCACAGGAAACTGGCAAGACCTGGAGGCGGGACACAGAGGAGTCAGAAAAGGTAACGTGCATCATCTTTTAAGTCTCTTCTTAACACTTCCTGAGTTTACAGAATATTACTCCTTTTGACTTGAATTGTGTTTTCTTTCCTTTATTTTCCTAAATATTGTTGTTTCATGACATTGTTTCAGTTTCTGCTGTTTACAACCATACTGGCAAAACTTCCTAGCTGTATCCACTGACATTCAATCTATAGGTGACAATCATGTGAACAGTAGCAACAAATCTAAGAGTCAACAGTCATATTAGCAGTTCTTAGACACAGCATTGCTTTGAGCTAAATGCTAATGTCAGCATGCTAACATACTCGCAATGACAATGCTAACGTTCTGATGATTTTAATCATCTTCCTTTAGTGTGTTAGCATTTGCTTATTAGCCCTAAACACAAAGTCCATCTGAGGCTGATGGGAATGTCATAAGGTTTGGTTTGTCATAAACCAAAATATTGTACAAGTCTTGTACAAATTTGACTGATGATGGCACTGGATGAAAGGTCAGGTGATCACCAAACAATTAAATATATCCTCTGGAGACCATACATGTTTGTACACCATTTTGTGCCAATCCATCTAGGAGATGTTGAGCTACAACAATGGATATGTAACAACTTTTACATGTTGGTGGCAGAAGAGTAAAAGTCAGGGGATGTTGTTGTTGTTGGGATCAGTTTGAGGATGTAATGCTGCACATGAACCCAAGTAACACCATAATGTGTTGTTTTTACCGTTTGTTGTTTCTGGATTTAACAGAAAAGATATAACGTAGTAGTTTTAGCTGGTAGGTGTCTTCTGATACTATTCGACAAAGCCATGCTAGCTGTTTCCCTCTGTTTCCAGTCTTTGTGCAAAGCTAAGCTAACCATCTGCTGGCTGTAGCTCAATTTGTACTGTACAGACATGAGAGTGGTTTTGATCTTCTCATCATGTGCGTATTTACTAAAATGTCCTGTCGAGTTGCACTAAGGACTAGCACGTATCACGCATTAGGACTTTTTATTTCTTTTATTTAACTGGATTTTGTCTTACGTCTTTACCTTTAGATTTTTAATCTGGTACCGTCTTGTCTTTCATATACCTAAATGGTTTTCCATTTGCTTTAACTATTGTTGGTTTATTTTGTAAATTGCTCGACATATTTAATAATATTTGTTCAACAACTGTCCATGATGTTATGTGTACCAGAGAAGACGAGGTCCAGCAGGACAGCACGTCTTCTGTCCCTGATGCTGCTGATGGAGGGAAAGTAAATGTCCAGGATCAGGAAACAGATGCTGCCGAGGAAACAGGCCACGCCCACAGTGACACCGTAGTTACAGGCATCAGCGTTGTTGTTGAAGACGCAGAGCAAACGCTCGCTGCCGATGTTGACGTAGCCCTCGTTCACAATGCAGCTGAACACTACCATGGAGAAAACCTGCAAGACACGTGGAGCTGGTTTATTATCTAACAGGTAGAAGAGAATGAACTCACACTGGAGTATGAATGCCTTTCATTCCTCATACATGACACACACCAGTGCACACTACAAGATTGAGTGCCCTGAGATAACTTTGCTATGATATGGCGCTATATAAATAAAATTGAATTGAATTGAAAATTGAAAGATACAAAGATATCATTATATAATGGTTTTAAAGGGTTAGTTCACCAAATTACAAAAGACAAACATAAAAACATATTCTCCCAATAACCCCTAGTGAGACATATCTAAACATGCAGATAGTTTTAGATTTATCTGGCAAATCTTACTCATTTTGTAGTTATACTGCGTGCTGTAGCCTCGTTTGTTACAGAGCAAATTAAGTTTTATTAAAGGGTGAGTTTACACAAATAACAAAACATATTCTCACTTGCTCTTAATAGCATTGATCCACGAAGGCAGTTTCAGTTTTATTTGCAGAGATTATTTTATTTCCACAACCTGGGGAAAACTGAAGAGCAGCGTGTCTTTCCAGAAGCAATTTTCTGGTAACTGTTGATAATCTAAAGACCACACTGTATACAATATTGGGTTAAAGGCAAAGGTCTCAGTGCCAGATATGTCAAAGTATCAGAAAATAAAACCACCATCTTACAAAGCTCCTGACCGTTAGGAGTTATTGGCAAGCATTTTGCAATTGGGGTGAACTGATCTTTTAAGAAATGTTGTTACTTCATTTCCTTCAGAAGTGGATGCAAGTGTAGGACACTGACCTAGAGATGAACATTTTGCACTTACTGTAACAGACAAAATGATAAATAAATGTGGGAACTTCATTTACCAATCTTTAGTTATGTCGAGAAGAGCTGAAACAATTTGTCGATTGACAGAAGAATAATCACACATATTTTAATAATCGATTCATTGTTTAAACCATATTTCAAACAAAAAGACCAAACATTTCTTGCTACCTGACTCCCACAGAGTACTTGATGCTTGTCTTTGTCTTCCATGATTATAAGATGAATATCCTTGGGAGATTTTTTGGCTGTTGGCTGGACAAAACAAGCAGTATTATGACATATTTCAGACTGATTTTTGATGTCATTTTTCACTATTTTCTCACATATTATAAACCAAACCAAATGAATCATATTGAAAATACAATACAATAATAATTTTTTTACAAAATATATTGTCCATCAAGTCTAGCTTTCTTTTATAAAAAAAAATCTATGTATTGGCATCAAAATATACTTGAAGTAGGCCTACCAAAATTAAAAGTACTTATGCAGAGTGTTCAATTTAAGAATAATATATATCACACATATATAGGTGGGGCTAATTTCAACTACTTTATATCCTGCTGGGTAGCTTAATTTATAATAACACATCATACTCAAGTAAAGTACAAGAAAGTGTACTAAAGTAGCCTACAGTACTTAGTGTGCTGCTAACCAGTTCCAATTTGTAATCCGAATGCTTCCTTTTGACTTGATTTTGTTTTTAAATACTACTATATATATAGTATAGTACTGACTATAGTACTATATAGTATAGTATAGTATAGTATAATATATAGTATATATATATACATACTATAATTTGTTTCACTGTTAGATGATCTTTGTTTTAAGGAGCACTGACAAACAGCTTATGACAAATCATGTTGGACTGAACTGAATTATGAGACACAGACACAGAGAGAGACAGAGGGTTTGTGTGCTTCTTTGTTGTGCCTCCTTTAAAAACCAAATTGCAACATCCTTCGGTGCACATTAAATGCTGCACAGCACCACACCAGGGAGACAGTACAGAGGTGTTACATTCTGGTTAGCGCGCATTTATATCCAAAGCATGAGCGTGAGCTCAATCTAGACACAAAGAGGCTCCAGATAAACATATCGCTTGTCTTGAAGCTCCAGCCAGCAGCTGCATCACTCACATGATTTCTGTTTCTTACCGAGCTGCCTGAAATTAACAGCACAGCAGAGATTTAACTCAAACATACTGAGCCTTTTATAAAAACGGATCATTTATATGAATCCTGACCTGGCTGGATAAAAGACACATTAGCAAAGAACTAGACAGACAATGTGAATGGGAGAGAGACAGAGATGAGGGGGGGGGGGGGGGGGGCAGGTAGGCCTGTCCATTGACATAAACCCACACATTTCAGAAGAGGCTTACCCACGACATCAGTCTGAAGATGGTCCGGGGATGCGTGAAGAAGGCGACCGGATCGAAGGTGAAGCTCCCGGCCTTCCCGGCGCCGTACGCGCCGCCCGCTGGCTCCATCCCTCCGGCTTTCTGCTGCCTGACAGCCCGCCGAGAGAACGAGAGGACGCGATCAGAGAGCTGCGCGCAGCGGCGGCGTCCTCCTCCAGCCTCCGCGTGAAGTCACACCGCGTCACTGACAGCAGATCAGACCACCGCAGAATGAACTGTCGGTGCTCATTACGGGTTTAATTAACATCGTGAATTTAGCTCAATGTTTTGTGTTCAACCTCTTTTGTCTCTTAGATTTAAGTCTCACGAAGATGATGTTTTTGTATTTCTTTGTATTTTTCCCTAAAAGGAGACAAAGGGGCTACTGTACATGATATGCTAACTATATCCTACATTTCCCATGCCAGGCCATTGCTATAATTTAGTTCTGGCGAACTAAATTTGTAATTTATAACTTTATGATATGGGGCTATATGAATAAAACTGAATTAAATTGAATATTGATTATTTTCAATGATGGACTCTCCATGGATCCATATTAGTGGTGGAAGAAGCACTCAGATCTTTTACTTAACCTAACAAACCAACAAAGTCTCACTCCATCTCTCAAGACTTTCTGACTCTCTGACCCTCTTTCTGTTCCTACAGAGGACATACACTACCGTTCAAAAGTTTGGGGTCACCCAAACAATTTTGTGTTTTCCATGAAAAGTCACACTTATTCACCACCATACGTTGTGAAATGAATAGAAAATAGAGTCAAGA